>PVIC010011505.1:0-41317 GCA_004025085.1 Thryonomys swinderianus | reverse complement strand
CCCAGTATAATAGACAAGCATGGGTGGTGGTCAGGGCAGCCAAGCCAAAGTGGCACATCCATGTGAAACCATGCTTTTGTATTCTCTATAAAATGCCATCCAAAATTTCACAAGAGACTATAGCTTTGCCTCTAAGGTCCAAGGTTCAAACCTCCCTCACTTGTCTCTTTATGTTTAGTTTGGGAAAAATCAAAAAGTTACTTGATATACAAATATCAGAAGGAACTTCCTGTTAAATATGTTAAAGATTGTCATTGAGCCAAGTGGGGTGGTCCATACCTGGAATCCCAACACTTCAGGAGACTGAGGCAAAAGGATCACAAGTTAGAGCCCAGTGTGGGCCAGTTAGGTAATTAGCAAGACCCTGTCTCTGAATAATAAATTTAAAAAGGGCTGGGGATGTATCTTAGTGTAAGGGCTCTGGGTTCAATCCCCAGTATTGAAAACAAAACAAAACAAAACAAGAAAGAAAGGAAAGAATAAAGAAAAAGAACATATCAGTACTCTGTAAGACATGCACAAAAAGTAACAGTAGAAATGCCAGACGTGGTGCTCACGCCTGTAATCCCAGTACTCGGGAGGCAGAGACAGGAGGATTGCTGAGTTTGCGGCGGCTTGCCTGGGCACCATAGTGAGCTCATGGCCAGCCTGAACTACAAAGTGAGACCCTGTCTCAAAAAGCAAAAAAAAAAAGTAACAGTAGAGTTTCTTTCTTTTAATGCATTTTTTAAATTTTTATTTTTGGTGGTACTGGGGATTGAACTCGGGCCCTTATGCTTCCAAGGTAATGCAGTACCACTTGAGCCAAATCCCTGGCTTTAATGCATTTTAGAGAAAAAGAAAACTTTGTACTGAGTGGTTTGGGTACTACCAATCCACATTCATCATAATCCCCACATTCATCATAATCTTAGTGAATTTCCCCAGTTCTGTCAGAGCTAAATAAGAAATTCCATTTTTCATTTTCAAAATAGGGTTGTTCCTTCTTTTTCTTTTACCATTTCCATGTATAATTGGTAATAAAATGGTAAAGTGCCCACATAGGTCACCTGATTTGCTTGTTTTGACCACAGGTGTATCGGGAGGTTTTTGCATCATTCCATAGGAACTCTCACTCTTACACACTTCCCCATTCCACTTCAGTTCACTTAAGATGCAATTCTTTGTCTTCCTTTTGTCATCTTTTGTTTTTGTTGTTGGTAAGAGCTTGATGGAGATGCTAGTGGTTTAATTTTTATCAAATTCTTTCCACTCTCCCATTTTATCCTAGATCACTAAAGATAGCCCCTTTTTGAAAATAGCATCAATTCTTTCTATTTCTTCCTTCTTCCAAAAGAAACCTCCTAAATTAAACCATCTCTGCTGGTATTCCTATTACATCCCTGGTATAGAGCTGGAATAGCCCAGTGTGGCAAAGGGGATTGGCAACTAGAATTAATACCAAGTAACATGAGCAGAGTGGGCACAGTGATGATGGGGCAGGAACCTGGGAGGAAAATGTCACCTGTGACCTGAACCCACTTTGTCACTTCTCAAGAGAAGAGGAGAGAGACATAGGAAACTCTGAAGGATAGAACAGCCAGATGTTTTTATAATGCCAGCTGCTATTTATGTTTTTCTCTTCATTACTGCCCCAAGTCACTTTTCAAAATGAGCCTGAGGTATTAACCCTGAATTCATATGAGAAGTAGCCCTGCATCTGAGACCCTGGGACCCGAAAGGACATGCTGTCACTATGGGTCAGCTTCCTGGTGACGAGGCTGGTGGCTGATGATCCCAAACTGTGGTGTCTTTGAGGAAGTTGCAGTCCAAGATGGCGCCTCCCCCTGTCCTGATAGGAGATTGGGAAAGCAGGTACCAGTGACCTTCTGTACAACAGTATCCATCAACATACCCACTAGCTTCCCCTGCTGCTTGAGCAGAAACTTCTGCCCAGTTGCTCCTGAAGGAAGATACTCAGTAGTACAGTATTTGGGAAAGCATGGTGGAGACGGGGTTGCCGGTAGACCTTGCCCTGTCTTCAAAAGAAACCTTTCTCACTGGGTGTGGTAGTTCATCGTCATGACCACCGTGATGGCCTCGAGAAACACCTAGGAATGAATAACACATAAATCTGAGTATGTCTGTGAGGGTGTTTCTGGGAATGACTGGAAGGTAGACAGCCGACTGACCGGAGAATCCAGCCTTGAATGAGAGCAGCGCCACCCAACAGGATAAGAGCCTGGGTGAAACAGAAAAGCAGGAGAAGAAGGACACCCTTGAGTCTTCTTCTCTCTTTCCTTTTCTCTGTGCTTTCTGGCTGCCACAGTCAAGCAGCTTTCTTGCCACGCCCTTCTGCCATGCTGTTTCTGACTCTCCACAGGCCCAGGAGTGAGCCTTGGAGCCAGCTGACCAGGGAGCAAAACTCTGTTTGTTTTTGTCACTGTGAACTCAGAGCCTTTGCACTGAGCCACATCCCCAGAGCATTTTGACTTTTTTGTTTTGATACAGGGTCTCGCTAAAATTCCTAGGCTGAACTCGAGCTTCTGATCCATTTGCTTCAGCCTCCTGAGGGATTAGAGATATGTGGCACCTATCACGGCTTAGGCTGAAAGCAGGGGCCAAAATAAATTTTTTTTTCCCTTTAAACTGTTTTTTCTTAAGGTTTGTGGTTGTGGTGACCAAAAAAATCGACTAACATACCACCGCACACGGGGCCTTCAGGTTCGGTTTCCTTTCCACACCGGCCTTGTCCCTGTGCACTCCTCCTCCTCACGCTGCCTCTGCCTCAGGCACTCTGATCTCCCTGTCCCCGGCACAAATCAGGCAGCCTTTACAACTCTGCCCCTTGGTGTATATTCCTTCAGCCCAAATATATGCTTCCCACTTCTAATACATGCTTTCTACTTCTCTTTTCAGTCAGACAAAGTGAATAGGTATCTCTCTATCCTGCAAGTTCCCGTAAACTTGTTATCTGTATAGAAATGACTTCCCTATGTATCTGTCTTTGTCACCCAACAACTGGTATTCAGCCCCCCCCCCCCACATCACTTAGCAGGGAACAGACCATGTGCTATCTTCTCACATGTGTTTAATTTATAGACTCACTATCCTCCTACACTGTTGGCGGCGTCGGTTTGCTATATAACCGTGAAGGGTAGACTTTGTACTGTTTCCTGTGGCAAGATGAGATTGTAAGTATAGTATGTTCTGGAAATTTAGTCCAATTCCATCTACACTGATGTGAGTCCAACTTGGAAAATTAAACATGCAGAAACCCTGGAATTTACTTCTCCTGATTAGCTTTGATGAGTAAAGTAGTCTGGGGCTCTGCGCTTAAGTGATGCAAAGCACCCTGTAATAAAATCAGGCACAGAGGGTTTGGCTTCGAGTGTGCTGCGCGGAGTGTGAGTCACGCACATACTGTGGATGAATGAACAGCTGGGAGAGGCCAGTAGAAACAGAGCGCGTGCTGTGCCGCCTGGGGCACTCCTGAATCACACCTTCGGGTCACCCCTTCGTTGACACAGCCTCTCAGGGGCGGGGCTCACACCTTGTTACTTCACTCTCCACTCCCGTCGTGACAGCACACTGCTAGCTTGAAGCTGACGCTGTGAGTTCGGACTTAGGCTCACCTACTCCAGAGGCTCCTCCGTCCCTGTGGCCTAGGCCCTGGGAGAGCTGTGCCGCGGGATGGTCCACGTACAGCAGCCCTGCGCGCCTCGCTGTCGTCCTCCCGGTGCAGTATGAGGTTTCTAGCGTCGACTTGTCACTCCGCGGGTTTAAAAATCACCCTGCTCCCCAGTGGAGCAGGTCCTGTTTCTTAGTGCGGCACCGAAGACCCTCTGCTCAGGCTTCATCCTCCCCTCCCCCACGCTGCGGCAGGTGGCCGAGCAGAGAGCTGCAGAACCCGGGAGCCCATCCTGCTCTCAGCGAGGCTGCGCTTCAGGCATGAAGCTCCCTCTGCTCGCTTCGGGTTTCCTTCTGCCTTTGGTCACCAGGGACCTGTCTTACCTGCCTCGCAAGTACAATTACAGCTTTCTCCTGTCCGGGGGAAGTTCCTACCATCTTCTTGCCTCCTGTAACGACCTTGTCCACCAGTCTCGTCCTCGACACTGTTTCATAGTTGACTACTTAAATGCCTACCTCTTGCACAAAGTTCTTTGAGGGAAGCAGTGCTGTTGAAATCATGTTTTCCCATTCTCGACACTTGGCACAGTGCCTAGAACAGAGTCAAGAGCACAGAGACCTGTGGACTCAAGGAAGGATGGAGAAAACCAAAGACTTACTGAAAAACCTACCTAACCTGACTGGGTCGAACCTTCTACAAGGCATAAAAACCTGAGAGACTCTACATAGAACCTTGAAACTCCACTTTGCATAACATAGTCTAAGTATTAATTTCTTTTTTTTTTTTTTTTTTTTTGCTTTTTGGAGACAGGGTCTCGCTTTGTAGTTCAGGCTGGCCCTGAGCTCACTATGGCGCCCAGGCAAGCCGCCGCAAACTCAGCAATCCTCCTGTCTCTGCCTCCCGAGTGCTGGGATTACAGGCGTGAGCCACCACGTCCGGCATTATATGTGGTAACTGGGGATCGAACTCAGGTCCTTGTGCTTGCAAGGCAGGCTCCGGAACCACTGAGCTAACCCTCCGGCCCAAAGTATCAATTTCTATATGTATGCAAGGTCAGCACCATATTTGGACTCCTACTAATGTGCATTTCTCAAAAGCATTCATTGCATGTTAGCTGGAAAACCTGAGCAGGATCATGAAAAGAGGAAACACTGGTTCATACTCTCAATAAGCTTTATGCACCTTCCAGGGCTGAGAGCCGGGCAGTGATGAGCTAGTGAATCAGCTCCTGCGTAACCACCAGGAGGCCCCGGGTCCAGCCCTGACTGCCACTTGTTTACTGTGCACTCAAGACATGTGTCTCCCCTTCTGTGGGCCCCGATCTCCTTCCTCCCTCTCTCCCTTCCTTCCTTTCTTCTTTCTTACAATTTTTCTCGCAGCACTGGGAATCAGCATTCTTCCACTGAGCTACATTCCCAGACCGTTTCATTTTGAGACAAGGTCTCACTCAGTTGCCTGAGGCAGCTTCAAACTTCCCAATCTTCCTGCCTCGGCCTCCCAAATACCTGGGATCACAGCATGCCCTGCTGTACTGGGCTCAGGAGGAGCTGCTGTGCGGCTCTCTAGAGTGCTCACCTGGCGATTCTGTGTGATTTGTGGTTTTATGGCTCGGTTTGGGAGGCTGGAATAGAACCAAGCAGGTAGTTATGGGAAGAGACAAGAGTCAGCCTCAGCACAGGACACAGCTCTGGAGCTCAAGGTAGAATAAACTGAGGCCATCATGGGGCACCTCATACAGAAGTGGCCAGGAAAAGGACGCAGCCCGTTGACAGCAGCTCCATGCCCTGCCTTCCACCAAGTGCCTTCTGCGAGTTCGGCAGGGGACCTGGAGCTCCAGGCACCCGATGGTTCCGCAAAATGAAAGCATGTCCTTTACCCTGCTGAGTCAGAGTGGGAAAGGGGAGCACTTCTGGTTTCTTGGGGAGCGTTTCCGGTTTTATCGGGTTAGTTGCACTCCCAAGGAGGGAGTGGTCCTGCCTAATACTGAGGAGGAGCAAACAATTCTCTTTCCATACCTTCACTCTTCCTTTCATTCTACCTCTTACACACACACACACCGCTTCTTTTTTTTAAATTAAATTCTCTATCGGTACATTGTATATACAGCTCATGATCACACTCAACATTGGGGAATTTGTGCCAGTACATGACACAAGTTAATTCTCATTTTTACCCGTATCCCTACTCACCCCACAATTTCCCATCCCCTATATACATGCTCTTTTTTTTTCTTTTCAAATCATATTTATTCTTTCCCCTCATTACTTTCCCTACCACATCCTCTTTGAATATTTCCTATTTCACAATACCATGTCTTTTCTCTCGTATCTGCCTCTGTAGATGTAAATGAGTTCTAGAATGTGAAATGAGGATATCACTTCTCATAACCTTTCCTTTCTATGTTGATCCGAAGAGGTGCAATCAGCAGGCATTTTCCTCTAAATAACACGCGTTGTCCCTTCTGCCTCCTTCCTTCACCCCTTTCCTAATCAAGCCTTCTGCTCAACACCTTCGCCGCTGAACACTTCCATTTTTCAAGCGGCCCAGAGGTGCACCAAGAAATTCCAGACGACAAGGAAACAGAAGTTGCGAGGACGCCCAGCCCCAGGCCCCGCCGAGGCGCTTCTCGCCTCTGTCCTGTGTTAGTGAGAATCATGCCTGAGCTGAGGCACGCAGAGGCTTCCTCTCTTCACAGCCACCGGGCTCCAGAGAAGACAAGGAAGAGTTGCCCGACTTTCTTCAACCTATCGTTGAATCATGTGTCTCTGTGGAGATTTTTCTGGCTTGGCTTGATTCGCTTATTAAAACTTTCTCTGCCTCATGTTCCCATTTAGCCAGCAATGTGTGGGCTTTTTATTTCTAAAGAAAAGGAGCCCACACAGTGTAGTTTATATAACCCTCTGATAGTCTTCTACACAATGGCCGGCACAAAAGAAAGCTTTTTCAACACATGGCTTGGAGGCTGACCACGCAATGGAAGCCCTGGTTTTAGGAATCAGTGTCCGGGAGCTGAAGAGTTCAGCAGAGATGGTGGGAGGGCAGCCATCTCCCAGATGCCTTTTGTGACATCTGGGGGGAGCAGGGTCACCGTCAAGCCTCCCACACCTCCCCCATACAACTATTTATATTTCCAGCAGAAGACCAGGTGTACATGCAACGTGCCTGCTGCGATTTGCAGTGTGGTTTGGATCTCAAAGGCTGCAGGTGGAAAGCGGGGCCCTCATTAGGGTGGTGCGGAGGTGCAGGACTCTTTAAGAGGTGGAGCCTCATAGAAAACAGATCACAGAAGCTCCACCCTCATCACGAGGTCTTCGCTGGTCCTGCAGAGCAGGCGAGGTCTCACCGGAATGAGTCAGTTCTGAGGCAGGCTGGTTATTAAAAAGCGAGGCACTGTCTATATATTGTACCAAGAAAGATTCAAATAGGAAAAAAAAAAAAAAAAAAAAAAAAAGCAAGGCACTATCTTTCGCACTGGCCACTTTCCTTCCCACTTCTCTGCCTTGTGATGGGGTCGGGGACCCCCACCAGGATGTCAGCATCACGTTCTCTCGACTTTCCAGTTACCAGAACTGTGAGCCAAAGTCACCCTCCTCGTGTAAAGTACCTGACCTCTAAGTTCAAATCTCAGGAAATGAGATGGAGAGCACAACCTGACCAATCTTTTCTCTTGTCCCCAAACTCTCTTTTTACCAAGAAGCAATAAAATAACTCTCCGGGGTGGGGGGGCGGTGGCTTTGTTTCCTTTGAGCCTGAAACGTTGTGTCCGGTAGCAGTCGTGACTCAGAGGAAACGTGTGGGCACCGTGGTTTCTGTGTTCCCTCGCACTTCCGCCCAGGACAGGCCATCAGGTGGGTGGGAGGTTTCCCCTTTTAGGGGCTTCAGATAAACCTGGCCGGGTCTCATGTCTGTGCCGTCCAGCCAGAGCTGTCCCTGCTTCTGCCGCTCTGGAACATCTGATGTTAGCCCTGCAACCTGGATACCCAGTCCAGTCCACTGTAATTCAGGAACAAAGAATTCATGGATTTTGGGCCTCAAGCCTTGTGGCTAAGGCAAAATAAGCACAAAGAGGAGTTTCAGAGCCCCAAGAGCAGCAAAAGAGAGCATCATGTCGTAGCTCTGAGAAATGGGAGGCAGATATACCCTGTCCCACACATCCCCCACATATTCATTCATTCATTCATTCATTCATTCAACATCACCTGCATTTTTACCAGGGCCTCTTCTAGCTGGAAGCACAGACCTAAGGTAGCTAGCCAAGTGCCCAACTCCCTTGATGGCTGACTTCTAGGAGAGGGACACTCACTAGAGATAAGTGAACAAGGAAGATAAATTTAAATAAAACATGACACTCAGGGTCTGCTTATCTCTGCATCAAAGCCAGAGAAGAGGAATTGGGACCCAGCTGACATGAGACCAGAGTCTCTCCATAGAAAGACGTCCATTCTGTCAGGTTTGTGTAAGGAATCTGTCACCGGTATTTGTGAGTTTTAAAGGGCCTCTAAGGCAGTCTTCACCATGTCATGTGCGGTTCCCTGCACAAAGTCCAAGATGAAGGAAGCATTTCATTCAGGACCTGGAAGAAGAAAAGAAATCCCAGTTTTCTGATAAGAGCTCAGTTTGCTTACATTTTCGTGGCTGCCGAGATGCTCAGTGAAGTATCTGAATCTCACATGCTACCACACTGTCTGTCATGTTATAATTTGGAGACAGTGCTTAAGACTCAAAATGCGCATTAAATCAGACTTACACAGGTGCAAACCTCCATTTGCTGCCAGAAGGTCTCTGATGGAGGGAATTCTTATTTGCTGTTCTGAGCTGAGTTTCTCCACCAACCTGAGACTACCAATACTGGATCGGCTTTTAATGAGATAGTATGCAAAGTTCCTGCATAGAGTAAGTCTTTGTGTTATTAGTGTCCTCTTTCTGATCAAGACTTCAGCATTTCTGTTTCACATCTCCCATTTCTTTTCTTATAAATTAGTCCAAATCTTCTATAGAAAGAAGTAAGTTTTGATTTCTTTTTTTGAGCCCATAGACCCCCTGGTGGCACTACCAGAGCTGAAGAAAAGAATAAAAAAGATGCAGGCATCTACTTGATCAAAATAAAATTTGTCCTTGGACTCAAAACTGTTATGCATTTCTTCCAACTAGATAATGCCCATTTCTGCAACCACATCTTGTACACTTTAATGGAGTTTCCTTCGGGGCCTGTTTTTCACTTAACAATATTTTATTTCTTCTCATGGAGGCAGTGTTTAAGAATTATTTTCTCTGTTCTCAACAGGTGTTGATCTCTTTTCTTTTCATGTACAAGATGACACTCACTCACAGCCTTTTGTTCCAAAGCAGCAAAGCTAGTAGTGACTTTGTCAGACAGAAACTGACAGGTTGGAACCTTTTGTTTCCCTGCATTCTTAACAACATATCAGCATGCCTAGTGGCATGCTTCCACCCTAGAAGAGATGATTTTCTCCTTTTAGGATCTTGTCTACTTACAGAAGGCCTCATTTTAGCTTACGTGCTGTACTGCGTACAAGTATCTAGAAATACTGTAAATTACGTTACACACCCAAAGCCTGTCCCAAGATTATAGCAACAAGAACACAGCACTTAATTCAAACCACTTTAATAATTATGAGGTCCTTCAACATTGGTGAAACCTTTGTTATAAACAGAAAAAAAAATCCAGCAGATAGAATTCAACTGCTTATAAAGTGGGCTCTTTGCAGGACATATTTAGATGGATCTATTTTCTCAAGAGTCAATTAAAAACTGTCCTTAACATAGCCCATAACTAGGGGCCCTGTACTACAACTTGTAAGTGGAAAATCATAATATTATTGAGACAGTTTATGATACTTTTAGAATCCTCTTATCACTGTCATATTGCCTATCACCAGTAGTAAGAGCTGGCAAAAGACACTGGAGTTGTTGGTGGGGTGGAGAAAAAGCTGTGAGCAACTCAGCAATGCCAGATGATTCCTCTTTGTACAGACAATGGGGAGACAAGGTGTTATCAGGTGACATTTGCCTTAGAGATTACGGAGAATTGAGGGGTTGTAAAATATCGGAAGCCACCTAGGAAGGGACAGTAGCTCTTTAAAACCAGGACAGATCTTCATCTATGTCTGGAGGCTCAGATGTAAAGGGAGAAGCTTTAAAT
Organism: Thryonomys swinderianus; assembly: GCA_004025085.1. Taxonomy (NCBI): domain Eukaryota; kingdom Metazoa; phylum Chordata; class Mammalia; order Rodentia; family Thryonomyidae; genus Thryonomys; species Thryonomys swinderianus. The sequence continues at coordinate 31,544 of PVIC010011505.1, read as the reverse complement.
GGCCTCTTTCAGCCTGATGCTTCAGTGTTCTTGGAATATTTGCAAAATCTTGGAAAATACCTAGAGACAAATTGCAAGTTGGGCTGATAGCACTGTTCACCTGCTGCATTCAACAAAAACGACTGAAATTTGCTTAGCTATTCTCACCAGAAAACAAAATTTGGAAAGAGTAACTAGGTGAGGTGAAAGCCATGTCAGCTAGCTGGATTGGCATAATCCTTTCTCAAAATTTAGGTGAATCAAATCACTTTGAAATCATCAGATTTTATTTGTTGACTGTATATCAACAAAGCTGGAAATTAAAAATAAAATGAAGCAATGGGATGTGAGTCTTTAACAAAAGAAACTGTTGAGGACATGATGGAAAGTTTTATGTTAGCCTCCTTCCTACATAACTCCTTGCCTCTGTCTTTATTTTCTTCTCATTCTGTATCACCTACTCCTAAGTTATAATGTGTTTCTGTTAATCTATTTTTATAATTCACTTTAAACCATTCCTAGTACAAAAAGGTGATGCAGAGAATAAAAATATGTCTCAATTAAGTTTTAAGGGTTTTAAAAATAAAGCAGGAATTATGCCAGGCACAGGGGCTCTACCGATAGGAAGACTTCACTGTGGACACAGACAGGCCAGTGAGCCCTCAGACCAGAAGCAGGGAATGGTAGTCCTGAGGTCACGAAGCAGAAAAGCCTTCTGCCTTCCAAGTGGGGGAGGGCACAGGGGAGGTACTAGCAGAGCTGCTGGAGGCCAAAGGATAAATCCCGCTTACAAGGATGAATAAGTAAATCTTAAACCCCAGGTCTCACATCCGCGTGTTTCTGGATCTGAAGGCACATCCCTACTCCAGCAGTGTCCATAGCGGAGGAGGAGGGTGAAGCCAGGCGGGTGGGTGAGAGCAGTCTTCAGGAAGAGCTGAGGCTGCCCCCCTTCTTCCATTCCATCCACTAGTTATTAACAAACGACCTCTTTCAGTAAGGTTTTCTTCTGTACCTTGCTCTCCCCGTGCAGCTCGTGGCTGCTGGTGTCATTTGATAGTTGCAAGAGAATGGTTCCGTTTCCAGGGAATTCTGGTAAAATGCAGTAGCAGAATGGATGTCTTCAGCAAAAGGGAAACAGTCGATTCTCTTTTGGAAGCCCCATTTGAAACCACATGGATCAAAATTGTTCTTTTGTCCTCCTCAACACTAATGTAAAAATATCCTACTTGATCACAGCCCTTACAAATAAAGAAAGGCCTTCCTTGAGAGCTGGCGTGAGCCATGCACCTGTAATCTCAGTGTAGTAAGGAAACTCGGCAGCCATGACCCAAGGCAGCTTGTAGAGTCCATGCAGCATGAGCTACGTGTGCGGGCTCTGGGGTTACCTGAAGGAACCTCTGACCAGTGGCTCGGCCTAGTGGACTCTCCACACCCTGTGTTTGTTTGTTTCTTTTCTACTCCATTTTCTTTTTATTGGTACATTTTATGTGCACATCATAATCACAATCAACGTGGAAAATGTGTACCAGTATATGACCCATCTTAATTCTCAATTTTTCCCATTCCCCTCCCCACCCCACAACCCCCCACCCCATAAATACATAAGCTTAGTTTCCTTTCTTTTACCATCACACATTTTCCCCACATTATGTACCTCTACCCTCCTACCATTTGAATATTTTCTCTTTCACAGTATCTATCATACATTCTAGAACTCATTTGTGTCTTCAGTTTCTCATGCCAGAGAAAAGAACATATTTACACATCTGTGACCTATTTTTTTTGCTAATGAGTATGTTCTCAAGGTACTTCCATTTGTGTATAAATGACTCAAATTTATCATTATTGGGCATCTTCTTTAAAGCAAGATCAATGATATTTTAGGTCTTTACTTGTCGACTTCTTATTATACTAAGCACGGGATTTGTACTGACTCTTTAAACCCCCACAGTCCATTTAAATTCCACTTCTTTAAATTCCTGATCAATGAAGAACTCTTGTTTTATAAAGATCCCTTTGTCGAGGGAGACACAGCTGGAAGGTGAAAGTTGCTGCACCAGCTTTGATCATGGTTTGGTATATACTTGATTGTTTCATTTAATTCCAAGTTTTCCATCTCTGTGGTACTATAGGGTGTTATTAATCCATTCAAAGTATACAACAACTGAAGACATTTTATGCCACAGCGACAGCTTTCCTATACTGGAAATTTTGCAAAGGCTCCTGGGGACAGAGGCCTGGAGGAGTGTCAGCCTTATGAGACCACCCCTGAACTGACATGGTGCCAGGGGTTGGATAGGTACTTGGTCCAAGCTCCCCTGAGCTCAGATACTTTCCTTGTCTTCCTGCAGAAGAACTTGGCACAGTGACAGGCATTTCTGAATATGAATTTAGCCCTGATAGTGTGATGAGATACTTTCTGAGTCCATCTTTTCTCTGCAGAGTAATTCTATGATTATCACCAATGGGGCCAAAGGAATTCCTAATGAGAGATAAAGCAATGAATATAAAAGCCTCCATCTGGCCATTAAAGACCAAGCCTCAGAGGCCAGCCTGTGCTTTATCGCCTTAATGGACTTTTTAATAAGGGCCTCGATCTTCAAAAAAGAGCAGGTCTAAATCACTGCTAAACAGACTTATATAATCTAAAGTGGAGATGGTTGCTGGGGCCTGGACTTCATGGCAGGTGAACAAAAAGCCAATAACTTCCATTTGATTGATGTGTATAATTAGTTACAGTATAGTCCCTCAACTAAACAGCATGATGTAACACTTTTTTTTTTTTTTGGACTTCATTTTTCTCTTCTTGAAAACAGAAATATACTGGGTACCAGTTGCTCAGGAAGCTGAGCCAACTTGATGACAAGCTCAAGGCAAGACCCGATTTCAAAATAATTCTTTAAAAGTTCTGGACATGTAGTTCAGTGGTACAGCATTGGCTTAGCATGTCTGAGGCCCCTGGTTCAATCCCTAGCCAAGGGGGGGATAAAAAATATTATTAGTTATAGGACAGCACATACTTTCGTAGCCATAAATCCAAACAATATACATTTAAATTCCAATTTAAATATTCGTTGATGAAGCCAGAATCATCTTTGCTTGTTTCAGAAGATATGAGACCTTTGTAGAAGTTCTGTGTGATACCCTTCCTTCCATGTTTCTAAAGTTACCTGTACCCAAAACGAATTATTGAGCTGTGTTAGCTCAGCTCCTCTTGAGTACTCGGTGTTGTAAACATTAAAAAATAGACCACATGCTTTGTTCATTGACTGCAGTCCTCTCTGTAATAACACGGACTATGTGGGAGACAGCCCTCTGAGGCTGGATTTTATTGAAACCTCTGGAGTTTTACAAGATTACAAGGGAGTCTGGATTCTTAATAGAAATATCAGGCAGCCCAGAGCTGTTCTATAAAGAGAAAGGTTCCTAACTGGGGGGAATGGCTGCTTCACCCAGCAGGGCAAACCTGGAATTCTGCCTGTGTGTAGGAAATGGAATGCCACAGGATCCCTGGAATATTCAGTAATGATAATGATTTATGGTAAAATCATTATCTGATTGAGTCGATGTGGAAGAGTTCAGGAGACAGCACTTTGGTCAGGGGCAATCACACCTTCAGGGCCGTTCTGCCCACATCCTAGTCATCCTAGAATCAAATAGGCTAAAGTAAATGGGAGAGGCTGAGACTGCAGCAGAACATGCACACACAGGTGCTTTGGTGTGTCTGTGTCCGTCTTACTGTTGTCCAGAGTTGTGGCCTTGGTCTCGCAGAGCATGCTGGATGTTGTGCTTTAAACCTCCCAGTTTATTTCCCTCAACACATTTTAAACTTCACATGAGGATAGGGACAGAGTTGCCAGCACATCTGACTCTGTTCACTATCTGTCCCCACAGAATCTGTACCAGAACAGGTTTCTAGGCCTGGCTGCCATGGCGTCTCCATCTCGAAACTCCCAGAGCCGGCGCCGGTGCAAGGAGCCACTCCGCTACAGCTATAACCCTGACCAGTTCCACAACATGGACATCAGGGGCGGCGCCCACGATGGTGTCACCATACCCCGCTCCACCAGCGACACCGACCTGGTCACCTCGGACAGCCGCTCCACGCTCATGGTCAGCAGCTCCTACTATTCCATAGGGCACTCACAGGACTTGGTGATCCACTGGGACATCAAGGAGGAGGTGGACGCGGGGGACTGGATTGGCATGTACCTCATAGGTGAGTAGTGTGTCCCCTCCAGCCTCCCTCGTGGAGCCACTGACTTAAACAGGGCAACTGCCAGTGTGCTGTAGAAACAACGGTCTCCTGCACAGATCTGGGCATTCAATAAGTATATCACTCAGAATTCATTTCTACATATACTTCAACATATTTATGAGTGCTGCAGTATAATTAAAATGTGCAATGAACTGAGCTGTAATGCATTGAGTACCACCAGCCCTTTGCTTTGTCTTTCTGTAATTGGAGCAATCAGGCCTCTCTCACCTTCTTTATGGATGGAAGAGAATCATGAGACAACAGAATGAGGTGTAGGTATACACAAGTGCCATCACATTTGCAACTAAGAAGCTCTTCTACTTATGAATAAGTGAATATCAAAAGCTTTTTTCTAAATTCAAATATATAAGAACAACCATTATGGAGGTGACTTCACTGTTTGGAACATAATCATTTCATCCTTCAACATTCTTGTTGCTTTGTTTTTAAAAGGCATGATGGATTTGTAGAATCATGGGACTATAGATAGCTGAATTGCTTTTTCAAAATTATGAGAGTTTCCAAATCGAAAGTTCATTAGTTTTTCTATATGAATTTTCTCAAATCTGTCCAAACAAGTCGAACTATGCAAATAAAGTAGATGCTAAGCCAACTACTTTATGTAAGTTTTACCATTCTCACTGATTGGTTTTGAAAATAAATCTTCCACATTTGAAACTGTGAAGATAAATTACGTGAAAAATGTATTTCCTCTGTTTTATTATGGTAGAATCAAGTGTAGTAGAAAATGACATGGTATTATACAATCAAAAGTGTGATTTGGGAGGGTCATAAGAGTCAGTAGATCCAATGTCAGAACCAAAAGAGGCTAGGGATTCTGCCTTCAGTCTCACAGTGTGCCATTTATCCACCATGACATATAAAACTAGAGTTAGCGTCACTGGGCATCCCAAGAGGGAATTCATTGTTGTGTATGGCCTTCCAATCTGGGCCGCTTTTCTGATAAATTAAAAGGAATCCTGTCTAACTGTCAGGAAAACATTTTTTGCGCTCTTGAAAATTCTGCCCTACATGACCAAAGATGAAGTATAACTTTTGAAATTTTTACACAGATAGTACTTACTAGATTAATTAGACTTTGAAACAATGAAATGTCGTGTTTTTTTTAAATTAGTTCTTGAATAAAAGTAGATAACTCAATCTAGAAATGTGATAACAGGCTACCAAGCATATTTGGTTCAGTCCAAACAGCTTTAAGTTTAGATAATTATCAATATTTAAAAATGTAGAAGCTTAATGTTAAAGTCCATCTTTCTAGGCTCCTCCAGAGATGCCTTCAACTTGGCAGACAGCCTGAAATACCACAGGGCTGAGCTGGAATTAAGGACCTATTTTTCCCTTCAGCATGGCCTGCAGCCTTTGATTTTGCTATGCCCCCCCCCCAGCCACCCTGTCTTGTGACTTGTTTAGCATTTGAGGTTTTTGCCTTTACACACAGGCTTAATTTTGAATCGATTCTTCACAGGGATAACCTTCTGCAGGTGGTAAGTGCTGATGTCATTCTTTGCATTAGGGACAACAGGAAGAGGAGCGTGTTGGGGGAAAGGGGATGAATTTAGTAGGCATTTACAAGGTGAGAACTGCATGAAAGACTCTCACCTGTGGATGGGCCTGAGCTCAGTCATAGATCCTGGCTGGAGATGCAGGACTGGGGAGACTGGAGCCATGAGAGTCAATACAGTTACTTGTGCACTAAGAGTAGAAAGAACACCAGAAGGTCCCCATCAAGGAGAGAGGCAGGAGAGACTCTGGAAAAGAAGGTGAAACATGGAAGGACATTAAGAGCTCACACCACTGAGGACTAGAGAGGAGGGTTTTGGGAGAAGGAAGTGCGGTCAGCCACATCGGGTGTCACAAAACTCCTCAAATGACTAAAATCTAGTGTTAACATGATGTTTGGGCTGAGCCAGAAGTAACCACAAGTCATCATCTTGGACTCTTAGTCTGACAAGTTGTTATTCTCATAGTAGTTACACATATATAACTGTGAAGTTATTTAATGCAAAATGCCAACACTTTCAATGGTGCAACACTTGAACTACAAGTTTTCAATCCAAAATTATCTGCACATATTCAAACTTGATAATTTGCGAATCTTTAGTAACTCCTCTGGCAGAGCGGCAGAATCTTGCTAAACTTTAAGCCATAAATCAAGATCTGGAAATTTAAAGGTAGTGATTTCATCTGATCTGTCATCTCCCAAACGAGGAGATACCAATTCAATGGCTCTGACAGCCACCCAGTTACCATCCCTGGCAGCAGAACCCATGCTGGCCATAGAAATGTTGGCACTCTGGTGTGGTCACAGGTGTAGGCCATTCCACATTGGTGGGCACTGGGAACACCATTCATATGAGGGCAAGTATGCGATGCCTTCAGCATCATCTGATATCTCCTGCTTTCCAGGCAGACATCCAAGCATGATTTTCTTTTACCATGGTGGGGGGTGAAGATATTTTGAACAGAGAGTGACTGTTGTCTGTTTCAGTAGCTCTGTCACCAAGCCCCTAGTGCTTCCCTTCCACAGGAACCGAGCAATAGGATGATAACATTAGCATGAATATCATGATTACCTTCATTTACAGAGTGGCTTGTGATGAACTATATGACAGTAATAAATGATTCTCTCCTGGTGGCACAGAATGGGAAGAGATCGTGTGATTTCAGTGACATTTAGCATCATGCTGTGTTTGGGGCCAGGTATATGATTTCAGTCAGGCACTTTCTTCTAAACTTCAGCCTCCTTATCCCCAAAATTGAGGGGGACAAACAAAATTTGCTTCTCAGATCGGTGAGAGGAAGTGATGAGATACTTCACATTTACTGCCTGGCATCCAATGCTTTATATCACTTTTTGATTTATCTTGTCAAGAAGCATGATGGCAAATCATCCTAATTGCCACACTTCATTCAGCCCTACCTTGACCCATAGATGAATATTCAGTTATTTTCATTGTGCATTATACACAAAGGTTCCTGACCACACAGCAGGGGCCTGGGAAATGATCTTTTAAATGGCTGAATGTCAGTAAATGTGCAGAAGCTTATCTCTGGGTCCAGCACAATTACATAGAGGCAGATTTCTTAGAAATCAATGTTTCTAGCAAGTAGTTTTGCATTTATTCATTCATAGTGCCAATTTGACTTTGTTGAATAAAATACAATTGTTTATTAGAACTTTAGGGTTAATGAAAGATTCAGCAATACTCTTGGCTTACAATAAAGGAAAATTATTATTTAATTGGGTTAGTTCACATAACTTGATGGTTACGATTGAAACCTCTAATCATTAGAATACTATATTATGGGAGTGTATTTATTGTATATGGTTTACCTCTTCATTTAACAATCCAGTGCATTTTAAAATCTAATCTCTTAAAACTCTCTTAGAATTATGAATTTTTAAATTATGAGTTTTAAAAAGTAGCCACTCCTTTGACATTTTTGGTAGCAGTCCCTAATAAAACTGCTTAAATATGCAATTAAAATCACAACAACACAACTGAATAGGTAAAGTAGTCATGATGCACTCATACTTTGCAGATACCTCACTTACCAAGTTACCGTTTGAGTAAATCATTTATATCCTGTTGTCTCAGCTCCATGCTAGAATTTGGCCTGTGACTTAAAACAGTGAAACAAGACTACAGTTATAATTCTGAATTCCACATATCAAGAGATGACAGCTCAGAGAAAAATTAAAATAAAAAATTACCTTGAAATCTACCCATACATTGGTACCTGGGGATGTGTATCTCTTCCCTGCCTTCTGGATCACTCTGCTTATGTGATGTCAGCAACTCTATGTAGCCCATATCAAACTGATTGTTTGGAATGTTTTTAGTTGTGGTCTGTGTGTTCACTTGTATATGCTTCCGTGTTAACTGAAATTCCCGCACACACTGCCTCCAAAGACAGTTCATGGCGATTGAGTTAACAGGAGTAAAAGTAAGCACAGAACCTACAGAGACAGGCTATGTACAGGTTTCAGTTAACGTGGCCCTGCACAAAGCAAGGATTGCTCCGCTCCTTCTTCTCCATCTTCCCGTCTCCATCATTCCTCCTCCTCTCTCTCATGTAGATAGATAGCTGGATGGATGGGTAGACAGACAGACAGACAGATAGATGGACAGATAGATTACTCATTTTATTTCTTCAGTGCTGGAGATGGAACCTGGGGCTTTGAACATACTAGACAAACACTCCACCTCTAGTCCATTTATTAGTCATGTTATATATTATGACACATTTTCAGTCTTTGTTTTTGCGTTTTTGAATGGAATGTGTTAGAATTTCTAACCAAGCACTCTTAACTAATCTTTATCTACTGTGCTAGTCTGTTTTCTGATGCCTGGGTTAGTTAGAAAGAAAAGAGGTTCATTAGGCTCATGGTTCTGGACCAAGGTTGAGGAGCTTGATTTGGTGGAGTGCTGAGGCAGCACAGGGTGTCACATGGAGGGAAGCAAGAAGTGTGCAGGCATGTGTGAGCGTGTGTCTGTGTGTGTGTGTGGCAGCTTTTCTTTATGGTTGTAAAATACCAGCGATAACCAATGTATATAGAGAGAAGATTTATTCTAATCTTTGGTTTCAGAGGTTTCCGTCCATGGCCTATTAACCCTGTTCCTTTTGGACCTGTGAAGGGGAAGCACATGGGGTGGGGGGTGCTGCACAGGGAGGAACAAGGCTGTCTGAATCACTTTCTCTTCACTGGGACACAATAGGAGACACTCCGATACCCACAACCTAGCTCACAGTTTGCACAGGTTTCAAACCTTAGAGTCAGTCGACTGACTCTAAGGCAAGACGGTATGGGCATCACAGGGGAGAAACAGCTCATGGCATGGGGGCAGGAAGCAGCAAAAGAGTGGTGGGGGATAACAGGAAGAAGTAAATAGTTCCAGGCCACACCCCCAGTGACCTGCCTCTTCTAACAAGATTCTACTTCCTAACAGCAAATCGGTGATACACTTATCCATGGACTGATCCACTGATAAGAATCGTGGCCCCATGATGAAGTCACCCAGACATGAGTGCATGAGGCTTGAAGGGTTGTCTAGATAGGAACTAAAACAAAGGCCATTTGCATCAGGGCTGGAAAGTGGAAAAGAAAAGAGGAAGAAGGGGCTGGGGTCCCCATCTCCTTTGAGACCAGAGTCCCAATAACTAGAAGACCCCACTCTAGTCTCCACCTCTTTGAGCTTCCACCATCTCACCATACCATGCTTTGTGTATATCTTTCATTCTGATAGGAGATTATCTGATTTCTAATTAGGATATTTACATGTATTGCACTTACCATTATGTTATGATTTCATTTTGCCACTTGTCTTCATATTCTTTTTTTTTTTTTTTTTTTTTTTTTTTTTTTTTGAGACAGGGTCTCTCTTTGTAATTCAGACTGGCCCTGAGTTCACTATGTAGCCCAGGCAAGCCTCGAACTCAGCAGTCCTCCTGCCTCTGTCTCCCAAGTGCTGGGATTACAGGCATGAGCCACCACACCCGGCACTGTGGTATGTGGTATTGATTTCTGGTGGGCGTGAGTCACCATGCTCACCATTGTATATGTTTACTGAGGATTGAACTCAGGACCTTGCACTTGCGAGGCAGGTGCTGGAACCACTGAGCTAAATCTCCGGCCCCGTATTCTTTATTTAATGTATCTTCTTTGTCTTTTTGTTTTTCTATCCTACCTTTTTGGGGAATGGCCTGTTTTAAAAGTTTGGCCTTCTTATGGTTGTTGCTTTTAAGTATAGACCAGTGATTATATACTTTTAAGTACAGACCAAGTTTGATCCCCCCCCAGGAAATACTTGGTAATGTCAGAAGACATTTTTGACTTCTACATTGCAGGAAATACTGCTGGCATCAATGAGTAGACCCCAGGGATGCTGCACATCTTACAAAGAGCAGAGCAGCTTTCTCATAAAAGTAGTTGTCCAGCTTGGCATGGTGGTACAGACCTGTAACCCCAGCACACTGGGAGGCTGAGATGGGAGGATCGCAGGTTCCAGCCCAGCCCCCCAAAGATACATCAGTAGTGCCAATGTTAAAAGCCCTGGGCAATTCTCATTTACTTTTCACCATTGATGTCCTAGCCTTAACAATATCTCTTCTTCTAAGAGACCGAGTAGCTCAGCCAGAATGCTGTCAGGTTCCTTTGATCTTCAGGGCCCTTCTTTTCTGTGGACACTTTCTTTCTCCTCTCAATTCCCGAGCCTTTCTTGTATACTTCCTGCCTTTTGTGTTCTTGTTCTCTTCTTGAGGGTCTTCTCAGGTCCAGTTCCCCAATCCATTTTTCCTCAGAATCCACACAGCAGAGTGGGATAAAGGCAGCAGTGGGAGAACTTCCTCCTCCTCCTCCTTTTCCTCCCCTCCTCCTCCTCCTCACTGTCCCCCTCCTCCTGCATCATCAGTGCTTCTTCATGGGCACCAACTCTTGGATAACTGAAAATTTCCCTTTGCATTAAGCACTCTATTAGAATGCAAAAGAGCTGATGCCATATCTCTTAATTAAGGCAGAAATAGCATTCTGTATTCCAAGAAGAAATGGGAAGGACAAACCACCAAAGGGAGAAAGGGACTTCAGCTTCTAGGACCTTCCCTGCCTCTTTATCCTTCGAGTGCCTTCCCAGTGTGAGAGAGTGGGACTTCTGCATCATTGGCTCAGTTTCATGCAAGGCGAGCGGATTCTCTCCTTTGCTGCTGTCATGGTTTTAGCAAAAGTGCACAGCGGAAGACTCCTTAGAGATTGCTCCAAGGTTTCAGTGTCACAAGGCAGAGAAGCCATGAGTTACTCTGAGAAATGAAGCTCATGTTGTATTTTTCCTGATGAGCTTAGGAGACCTGGTTCCTGGCTTGATTCTTCTTGATTAAAAGGAGAAGGGTTCACTTACACTTTCTGTTCTTAACAGCAATAGTAGCTTTTTTGGCCCCTGTGTGTACAGGTAGAGTACAGAAACCCTGGCATAGTTTATATTTTGAAGAATAATCAAGAGAAAATGTTTTTCTCCTTACTTACTTGGAATACAAAATGCTTGTAGCACTCAGGAGGCAGAGACAGGAGAATTGCTGAGTTCGAGGCTTGCCTAGGCTACATAGTGAGCTCAGAGCCAGCCTGAACGACAAAGCGAGACCCTGTCTCCAAAAAAAAAAAAAAAAAAGCTTGTCTAGGGGAAACTTCACTAGAATTTTCTGCTTAAAATTTTAATAAAGAAAAAGTATTTTTTGTTATAAACTGTAGAGCAGGAGATAGGATTTCACACACCAGAAGAAATAAGAATCATCCATACATACCATCTTATTTTGAGAGATTTAATACTTCTCATTGTGTTTGGTACAAAATATAAAATGGCTACATTTTAAGTGGGACTGGCATAAGTTAATGTCTCAAGTCATTACTAATGCTTTTGTTCATTAAGTATATGAAGCTTTAAAATAGAAAGCCCTATTTTTAGCCCAGACACTAAACAGAAATAGCCGCTTATTAGATGTCTGACGCTATTCTGAGACTGGTGTGTGTCACTGTTCATCTAATTCTCATTACAAAGTTTTGAGGGAGGCCCTAATATTATCCTCATTTTGTAGTGAAGATGAGACACAAAGGAATTAAAGAAGCTGTCTGGATCACAGGCAGATAATGGCGGATGTGACCTTCTGTCACAAGGGGGCTGTAAATGTGGTTTCCACAAAGGGGTTCCTGCCCTGACAACAGCAAGCAAAGCCTCTGGGTAAAGAGCCTAGGAAATGTGGACTTCGACAGCGGCTTGGCCCCCAGCATTCACTCTGGCCCTCTCCCCTCTCTGAGGACCTCCAGAATCTGGGCCGCTCATGCACAACCGGGATGTGGATACAAATTTGTTTTCTTCATTTAACTCCATCTGCACAAGACTGGGAAGTGAAATGAGGGGATTTTCCTGCCCAACCCCCCGCCTTGCGGAGTGGAGCTTTTCTCTAGCAGGGTCACGTGTCGCTCACTAGGTTCCTGGGTATCAGCTGACAGTGATGTGGTGGTGGTTATACCCTGTGCCACTGCTGCTGGCTGGTCACCCTCTGTGTGGGACGCTACATCTTGCACACAGCCGCCGTCCTGAGTTCTGGTCCTCCGCAGGTCCCAGGACGGCCTTTCCGAGGGAGACACAGAAAGAAGCCTCATTGGGAGCCAGTTAGGCAGTGCTGCTCTGGAGGCTGTTTCCCGGCCCACAGCCCATCTCTGCAGTGCTGCGTTCCTTTCATTAAATTTGCTTCTGTGTAAAATATGTAGATGCATTCTACTTATCTGCAACTGACTCAGCCAATGCATTTGGACTCCTAGACAAAGACTAGTAACTGTCCTAACCGGGGATGATGAGTACCTTATGAGCAAGTTTGACTTCTCAGGAGAGCTGGTCCAGGCAAGAGGACAAACAGCTCTATTTTATTCTGCAATATTTGTTATTAAGTGTTATTATTAGCAGTGTCAGGGAAAGAAGTATTTATACACTAAAGACCAGACTCTTAAAATGTGCCCTCCTTAAGTGTACCCAACAATTAAAAATGTTTTATTTTGCCATTTCATTAGTTTATTTTTCCTAGTTCTACCTACTTGTCCTATTCTTTTCTCATTTGGGTTCCTGTGGTTCCTTCATCCTTAACTCATTTTATCCTTTCTCTAGTCAAATGAATTACTTGTTTTTTTTTTAATAAATTCTCAAGTATATCAGAGACTCCCCAAAAATGCAGGCCCTGCATTGTTGGCCAGTGACTCGCCATCACAATGCCTGCAACAGAGGCCGTGATGTAATTCAAAGGTTCAAAGGGAGCAGACATCACTTCTCTAGGTATCAGGGGATGGGATACCTGCCCGTGATTATTACAGTGAATATTCAGATGAACAATGTAGATATATTTAGGTAAATGCTACCTCTTGGAGAACTGCAATAATGGGCCAAATTTCTACCTGGCTTTGAGATTTTCTATCTATCCTGAAGACCCAGGGAGCTAAGAAAATATTAGGCTTCTCGCAGAAATGAGGCAATTACTACAAAAGATAAATTACACCATCATCTTAGAAGCCCAGACAAGGCTGTGACCACACACTGCGCATATAAAGATGAGCAAATTTTACAGACAAGTGACTTTCCGGAGGCTGCAGACAGCTCCTGTTATAGTGAAGCAGAGGCGATATAGCTCTGCCCAGTCATCTTGACAGGGAAAGAAACGTGCAACAAGCATGGCAGCTTACAAGTCATTTACCCACAGTCTCCTTTACTCTTCCCCTTGAGGCTGAAGATGTAACTGCCCCACACTATGCAGATGAGGAATCTAGACTTGGCTTCAAGTTTGGCCTTTTCTGAACTTGCTCACTGCCTGTCTTCTCAGTCCCGCTGGATACAGAGTGTGGGCCACAGGCTCTTTTGGGAGGAAAAGGGGCAGCCACGACCTGTTTGCCCATCTGAGGGGCTGGGGTTCTGGGCTCCCCTCAGAAACCCTTGCTGAGGTTGTCCCTCCGGTACTTAGTTTCCCCCACAGCTCTCTCAGCTGATTATTTTTGGGGGAAATAGAAACTATACCCACCCATAGCAGATCGACACAAAATTTATCTCTGTCTTCATCTGTGCTGAAAGGCAGAGTCTGAAGTCAAAGAGGCGAGAGCAACTGATTTTCCAGGATCGGTGCTTTCTAAGAACACTTCTGCTCTGTGGGTATTGGCTTGAAGATGGAGGTAAGCAGCCTGCAAAGTGACGAGAAGAGACAGCACAGGAGCACAAGTGCGCTGTCACCGGCTGAGCTCAGGGGGCCAGGCAGCAGCTCTGCCCGCCCAGCCTTCCCGCGCCACCTTCATTTTCTGCCCCTGTGGCTCTTCTCCCACTTCAGCACTCGCTGCCCGCCCTGTTGGCCTCTTTCCTTGTCCCTGTCTGTTACAGCAACCTCTTCTCTTCCATATGTCTTATCACAAGTTACAGGGGTACTTTTTTTGTTGTTTTTTTGCATCAGTTGTTTGTAAGCTTTTAGCTCAGAAGGCGCCATATTGATTTTACCTAGGAACACAGCCCCCTCACCTTGCCCGACATCTGGTGCTGAGTCTCAACTGGAACGAACATGTGACTATCGAGTTCCTAAGGGGATGAATGAATGAGTGAATGATTGAATGCATTTCAGGTGGCGTTCAGAGAAGAGGTGATACAGTATGGGGGTCCTAAGGAACAGAAACCCGGATGCAAAGAGTGACGCGACAGTTTCTTGCTGTCCCACCTTCATTCTCAGATGAGGCAGCTTTGGGAGGGACATTTTCATACTGAAACTTCACAGAAGGAGTACTAAAAAGTGTAAAGAACAGTCACCATACGGTTAGCTCTGCTTTGAGAGGTGTCCCAGAGCCAGTTAGAGGACCACTGGCGAGAAGCATTAGGCGGGAGGAGGGCTTGGTCCTGTGGCTGTTTTCAGATGTCCTGGCCCTCTGACTCTGACTCCATGTGCTTTTTCCTGGGAATTTCCTGGGAATCAAGCTGGGAATGGCATTCATATCCTTTGCTCTTTGCTGTTTTTCTGTAAATATGCTGTCGACTGATGCATTTCTCTACATTGCTTTCTTCTTCCGTGGATATAGACGAAGTCTTGTCTGAAAACTTCCTGGACTACAAGAACCGTGGAGTCAATGGTTCTCATCGGGGGCAGATCATCTGGAAGATCGATGCCAGCTCTTATTTTGTGGAACGTGAGTAGTTTTGCCATTTTTGTTGCTCAACAGATATGACAGAAGCAAGATTTGATTGCTTTATTCTTTGTTCTAATGGATAGCCTTCACTTAAAAATGCACATGTAAAAGAGATACGTAGATTTAACGATACCTTCCTTTTTAGAAGATTTTTAGGAATGAGCAGAGAGCTCTAGAAAAGTTGAATAACTGTCAATCAAACCAACCCAGATGACCAGTCCTTTAATGCCAAGAAAAACTTAGATTCGTGTTCATAGTCCTCTGGACTTAGGACTCTTGACCTTCACTCCCAGCTCCTCCAAGTGGTCACCAATTTTATCATAGTTGAGACCAGGTCTTCTCAATATGTATCCTCTCTTTCAGTTTTGCTTCTTCATGACCAAGTCTGTTGAGGCCCCTCCTCCATGGTCCCAGAGCATTGGTAACATTCCACTTTTCACTGTGGCCTTTGACTTTTCCCACAACTCTGAAGGACAGCAATAATAGTGATATCTAATACAGATCTTACTGATCTACCCACATGTCTGAATGTGTAAATTTGGTGTCCTGTGTTTTTCTCCCATCCTTGAATAAATCACTTTCATAGTCACTGCATGAATTTTCCCACTGGTCCCCATACGAACGTATTTCTCATTGCCTGAGGAAATACCTGTATGGGCCTCAAGTTTGTCAGTGGAGGGAATGCACAGTCTTTAGTTCACAAGTCCTTGTCTTTCACGTGAGTTTAGGAGAGTGCTTTCACAGACAAACTCTTTCACACATTCCGTGGCTCTTAGCACGTATTTACTCATTCAAGAGAGCAGGTCGGAAAGGAAATGGAATAATCTGCTTTTTTAGGGGTCCAGTTCTCAGAGGGGAAGGGATATGTGGAATCTGGAGTTATCATTGAAATTAACTTATGGGCCAAGAAAAAAACCTGCTTCGATTGTCATTCTTTCTCCTTTCTATTTATTCACCCAATAAACATTTTGTAAGACCTGCTGTATTCCAGGGTCTACCAGTTTGAAGACGAAAAGCTTCCCCCATCTGCCCTCGAGAACCTTACAGTGTCTCTGCTCTCAGCAATAACAAGGTATTAGTTACTTTCTTGTTGCTGGAACAAAACATCTTACACTAATATCTTAAAGCAGAGAGGTTTATCTCGGCTTGTGGTTCCAGTCTGCAGTGAGCCACTCCAAGGCAGAAACAGCATGGCACGAAAGGCAGATCAGAAGGAAAGGTGCTTAGGCCATGGCATCCAGAAAGCAGAGAGTGAAGGGAGGAGTCCGGGAGGGAAATAGATCCTTCCAGCTCACACTCCAACGAACACCTCCATCCAACCAGGCCCCACCTCCTGACAGCACGTTTGGCTACTACTGAACGTTTCATTGGGTGGAGCCACTGACGACTACAGCCACCTGATCCAGTCCCTTCCACACACATGAGAATGGGGTGAGGGGTAGCTCTAAACCATAACCGACACTGGTACTTCTTTGCTGTGTTGGCTCATGCAGAATGAATAAAAAAAAACAAGAAATTTCTACTGTTGGGATGTAGAGAGAGAGAGAGACATAATAAATTTCCTAACAAAATAATTCTTTTTCTTTAATGTCTCCCTTACTCTACCTTTCCTCCCTCTAATGCACCTCCACACTCACAACAGACAAAATTCCTCACACCCAAGTCTGCTACCATTTGCCCCAAAGCATCACCTGAAACCCCTCTGTCTGGCAGCCAAGGTCTAGCATAAAGTCACTGTCATTCCTGTGTCTCTATGTCCCCAACACAATGTTTTCTCCTAGTCATGCCAGTCTCTCCCTCAATAAACAGCATCATCTAACAAAAGGAACATGAGCTTAGCTTGGATATAAAATGACTATGATGAGCAGTATCTAATACAAGCCTCCTAAATCTCAGTAAGAACAAAGAAGATAAATGCTTCAATTAGCAATGATTGTTCAACATCATAGTCGATGGTACCCACCAGTTAACATTGGAAGTTAGGTGAGAGACTTTTGCTTTCCTACTGTGAGCCTGTTTCCTTCCTTTGAGTTATAATTAACTTAGAAGTAGGCACAAGGACCCCATTTAGGCCTAAAGTACAATGGCAGCAAATTTGTATTATCAGTTAATTAATCAATAATGCTATTCCCTTCGCAGCAGTCTTTGAAGATTTCTATGACATTTCCCTCTACATTTTGATTGTGTAAAAACTTCCTGTCTCCTCCCAAATCAATGAAAAGAGGCAGATTTGTGTTATAAATTAATTTGTCAATAGTCCCATTCCCTTCAAGGTACTCTTTAAAGATTTCTATGAAATATAGACAACTTTCTGTACATTTATTTCAAATAAAAGACCATCTCTTACAATTGTCTTTTAGCAGCAGCAGGAAAATGCATCTTAAATTTTTTAGAAAGACATTAGAATAGAAAATCAGCTCTGTGAAATGTAAACATAGTCATAATTGACCGCAAGCTTATTCAAACTTTGTTAAGAAGCATTATCCTATGAAAAAAACAAATAGTTTGCAAAAAAATGTGCAAGATAACTGAAAGTTGGACATTCTGGAAAGATGGCATTTAAAAAAATGCTTTTGAGCAAACCTGAGAATGTTCTAGTCTTTAGGACACTTGCAGGAGTAGTCTTGTCCCATTATTTTAGAAAAATGGATGAAAGTAAAATGAAAGAGTGTGTACTTATATCTTGCATCTATATCAAATGAATGACCAACACATTACAAAGGGATTATTCTATACTAGTGTAGTAGTAATTTGTCAAATTACATAAAATGACAAATTTGTCAAAGTAAAAAATGCACCAAGACACAGCTTAATTGAGCTTGCAGGTGATTAGAATATTAACTCAGAGCACACATATAAATCAAATAAATTAAAATGTTGCAGTGAATTATAGCATAAGGAATCTGAATGCACTGGAATTTTATATGATATGCTGTATAAGTTTGTATTTTTAATGTATGATAATTTGTGTTTTCAAAAATACATAATTGGAAATGTGCCAGATGAATAAGTAAGGAGAAACTTATTATAAGCTAAGGGATGTTCTAAATATTTGGGTATCACTGTCTTTTATTAGTGCCTTAAGGCACCAAAGATCTTCTGACTATAATAAAAACTCAGAATTCAGAATCCAGGCCATTCTCTGGGAGAGTACAGAAGTTTCTGTTATGATCCTAAAATAGGATTCTTTGCTGTCTCCTGTCTAATTAGTGCACTATAGTCTCTTAAAATTAAAAATAATTTTGCTAATATTGAACACTGGCTAGATTTTAAACATTCAAATACAACAGAAGGTCACTTCTTCTACCTTGGGATTAAATTAAAATAATAACATATAATGAAATTTCCCTTTCCTTTTTCTCCTCAATATTTTCCCTTTATTATTTCTTTTAATGAGAGTAGAGATGTATTGCATATGACCTGGAGTCTATAACATTTTAACAGTACATTTCTTTGGAGGTTATGATTCAATTTAGAAGCAGGTAATTGCCATTGATTCATACTGTTTTTTAAATGACCTGACTAATCAGATTTTGAAAATACCACTAAATCGGAAGTACTCTAAACAAACATTTTTTTGCATTCTCCAAGGAGTTACATACACGATGAAATATAGATGAATATAAAGCCTATATCATTTCCTCCTCTCCTCCATGATTTTTCCCTGGTGGGCACCTGAGAGTTAACTATAGTAATAATGGTGCAGTAAGACTATAGTGATGCAAATCTAACATTAATAAAAGAACAAACTGATGAAATTTTAACTTTACCCATTGTGATAAACTCTTACAATGGTATATTGTTGAAGTCATTCAGTTTTGTTTTCTGGTCCTAGGGATTGAACCTCGGACTTTAACACTGAGTGACCCCTCCAGCCCTTTTTAATTTATTTTTATTTTTTATTTTCTTTATTTTTTTTGAGACAGGGTCTTGCTTTGTAGTTCAGGCTGGCCCTGAGCTCACTATGTAGCCCAGGCAAGCCTGGAACTCAGCAATCCTCCTGTCTCTGCCTCCCGAGTGCTGGGATTACAGGCATGAGCCACCACGCCCGGCACTGTGGTATGTGGTATTGATTCCTGGTGGGCATGAGTCTCTACGCCCAGCATTGTATGTGGTTACCAGGGATTGAACTCAGGACCTTGCGCTTGCGAGGCAGGCACTGGAACCACTGAGCTAGCCCTCCAGCCCCCTTTTTTATTTTTTATTTTGAGACACCTCGCCACTAAATTGCTGAATTCGAATTTGCAGTCCACCTGCCTCAGCCTCCCAGAGTGCTAGGATTTCAGATGTGTGACACCATGCTTCAATTACTAGTTTTTAACATTTGCGGCGTGGGCCAGGTGCCCAGCATCAAGCTTTCAGAAGCTACCACAGTCCTTGCCCATTGTGTGGTCCTGTCAGTATGGGGCTTCAGTTAGCCAGAAACACTGAGGCAATGGAATTGATTCTTCCTTGTTGTGACGAAGCTGCTCTGTATCTCCCTGTTCAACAAATTCTAGCAGAAAGAACCGGGCAGTGTGATTGAAACCACCGCCAACTAAAGCCAGAAGAGCCCACGCTTCCTTCTCTACCCACTTCTATGCTCCTGTCAATTCCTGTCACTGCCTTCTCACAGCTGTCAAGTGGGAGACAGGAGGCTAGAGTCAGGTGACTGTGGTGGCCTCAGTGTCCTGCCTCTGGTTAACACTGCCCAACCTCTCACTTGTCCTCCCTTCCAAGGGTGAAAATCTGACCTAGATTCACACCCGTTTGTCAGAGGAATGTTCCACGCCCTTTCCAAATCCTTTTCCATCATGCCATCTGTCAGTCCCTCTGGCTGCCACAACAAAATGCTTTGGACTGGATCAATTACACAGAATGGAAATGTATTTCTCACGTTTCTGGAGCCTGGGAAATCCAGGATCAAGTTGCTAGCAGATTCAGCCTCTTTCAAGTACAGCCTTTATTGTGTCGGAGGGATCAAAGGTGATAGGGCACTCCCATCAGCCCCCTCTTCTTTAGTTTGTTTTTGTTTTTTTAGACAATGTCTCATTATATAGTTGAGGCTGGCCTTGAACTCACTATGTAGCCCAGGCTGGCCTCAGATTTATGCAATCCTGCTGCCTCATCCTTCTGAGTGCTGAGATTATAAGTGTGTGCCACTGTGCCTGGCAATAGCATCTTCTATAATGGCATTAATCTCAGTTATTATCAGCTCCTGAAGCCCTCCCCTATTAATACTGTCATATGGACAGTTAATTTTAACTTTGGAATATTAGAAGCCACTTTCAGACCATAGCATTATCTCTCTTGCTTGCTCTGTCTCTGTCTCTGTCTCTGTCTCTGTCTCTGTCTCTCTCTCTCTCTCTCTCTCTCACACACACACACACATACACACACACACACGGGGCCCTGACTATACAAAGCAGAAAATCTAAGCAATCCTGGCAACCCCATAAACATATGTGGTGGAATCACACATGTGACAGAATTTGCCCCCTCGGCCTCACTAGTGGCTTCCAGCTGAGAGGCAGATGAGGACTTCACCACCTCCTTACTGTGCCTCTTCTCCATGCTGCCGTTTCTCCATCTGTTAAATGGTGATGTACATCCTCCCACACATGACCCCACGAGGTGAACTCAGAAAGCTTCAGTGACGTGGCCCAGTGTGCACGGGGCAGTAGTTGCTCAAGAAACCCTAGGCACGCTGCCCTCGTTTGATGGGGTTTTGGACGCTGCTCCAGGAGGGATCAGGGCAGGAATATACATCCAACTTTTCTGCTCTGAAACAGCCACCTTGATGTCTGGGTGCCAAGCATGACTTGAATGCCTTTATACTGGGCTTCTACAGGAAATTATTCGCAGCCAGAGTGGGAGGCTGCAGGACACTGAGGGGAAAGCAGGACTCCGGGGTCCTGGCTGACTTCCCTTCATTAGTGAGTCTGGAAGCTCCCTTCTCCCCTGCGGTGACGCAGCCGGAGTTCGACTGGCACCGCTGGGGGAACAGCCAGCCAGCTCTGTGACAGACACAGGGCCCTTGTGCATCCACAGATGGTTAAGGTGACCTGGCTGAAGCTCTGTGTTTGATTTGGGGCAAGTTTTGTCGCCAAGTCTATTGTGCCTTTTCAGTCAGGACCTACGGACCAAACCTCAGACTGCCATTTTCAATAATGTCTTGTTACTTTCAAGGAGCAATTTTTGGTTCAATAAATGGTTAGCTATGAGCTTTATGCACTTAAGAAGTTTATGTCATAGTGGAAGCAATAAAAAAAATTAACCAGTGCAACATGAAGCTGTAATAATTATAATGTTCTCTGGGTTTTATGTTAGGAATAAGCAAGACTCTATAAATATTGGCAAGATATTGGGCATATGTATTAGCTTATAATTCTTTCATTGTATTACTCTGTGGAAACCATAGTAAAGTGAAATCATGGTTAAACTTTCTGTGTAACAATCATGAAAAAATTTCAATATTTCTTATAATTCTTAAATTCTGAAAAAAATATGTGGCTCACAGTGATCCTCCTAAAATTCTTTTTAAAAATTAATCTTCTAAAAAAATTAATCTTCTGGGCTGGAGGGTTAGCTCAGTGGTTCCGACGCCTGCCTTGCAAGCGCAAGGTCCTAAATTCGATCCCCGGTAACCACATTTAATGCTGGGCGTGGAGACACGCCCACCAACAATCAACGCCGCATACCACAATGCTGGATGTGGTGGCTCACGCCTGTAATCCCAGCACTCGGGAGGCAGAGACAGGAGGATTGCTGAGTTCAGGGCGGTTTGCCTGGGCACCATAGTGAGCTCAGGGCCAGCCTGAACTACAAAGCAAGACCCTGTCTCAAAAGCAAAAAAAAAAAAAAATCTTCTACCTATATCCCCTCATCATGAGTCTCCTCATGAGCCCCCTGGCTTTTCCCCCTCCATCTAAACTTCCCCATGAGTACACCAGTGGTCACTGCTCAGACTCCTGCTGTTTTTCCTGCCTTAATTTCTAAAGTTTCTCTGAAAAGCCTAAAAGAAGTAATCTTGCTAGAGAAAAGATTCCTAGAGGGATAGAGAAAGGAATCCAAATCTATAATCATTCACCCTTTAGCAGATGATAGTGAAAGGGTTGGAAATACTCATCTATTGATAAAATTACCCCTTTGATGTTAATATATATTGTGTGATACCATATATATTTTGTAATACACATCATGCATTCTAGTAGATGTAGAAAGAATATAACAGTAATAAAAGTGAGGTGGAATTGGTTAGAGGTGACTTTTGGGCAGAGATCTGTGGCAGTTAAGGTGAAGCATCGATTTGATTGGCTTTGGGATCTACCCAGGGTACTGGGGGACCCACTTCTGGGTATTTCTGGGTAGCTCATGGAGGCATGACTCTGGGCACTATCGATGATCCCTGTTCAGGGTTCCCCACCTGTTTCCTGGCCATCGTGGACTAAGCAGCTTTTCTCTACCACATTCTTCTGCCCTGGTATTCCTGCCTTGGAGCCACCTAACCGTGGACTGAATCCACTTAAAGTGAAAGCCAAGTTAAACTTCTCCTCCTTCAAGTTGTAGTGATTGGGTTTTGTGTCCAGCATCAGAAAAGCTGACTAATATAAGGTCTTAGTACAAGAGCTTGATTGAGGGGTGTGGCAGTGGTGGCAGAGAAGCATAAACAGAACCTGGCAGGCAAAACATTTCCTAAGTGTGGAAAGAAGCAGGAATTCATCAGGAAATTATGTGAAAGGTCATGGTGCTCACATCTTATGTAGTGCAGGAGATGATTCATCACTTTTGTTTTCACTGTAGGATGTAATGAAAATGGGTGCAGGGTCCAGTCCTCCGAGGCAGCCTGAGGGAAGCTTTCTACTTCAATAAGCAGAGCTGTGGCTTTCAGTTTGGGAAACACGGTCAGGAAAAGGATTGAGAGGGGCTATGGTCACTAACTGGTCACCCTCTGGGTTACACCACCAAACAGCAACCTGAAGGTCCTGTATTCCAACTAAACAGGGCCAACGAGACAGTGTGGCTGCTGCAATGAAAAGAGAAGGGCCCAGATGGGAAAGGGAACATTGGAGTGAGGACACATGGCAGAATCTTCCTGAGTATCTGCATGGTACAGGGACATCGCAGAGGAGAAATAGTTCATGGCAGGCAGAAGGCAGCAAGCAAGAGACAAGAGATAACCTCTTTTCTGTCCCTTTATATTATATCCAGAATTCTCACCCTTAGGATGAGTAGCACTTATACCCAGAGCGAGGTACCCTTAACCCCATCCAGAACTATACCACACTAATCAGTGGGCTAATTTAATAATCATACATCATTAATCCCAAGATCACACACTCTAGATCCATCTATCTGCAAAGCCCCACTTATGACTGCATGAGGTTCAGGAGGGTCATCTAGACACAAACCATAAGAGCACTCAAGTGAGAGAAGCAGAAGAGGTAGAACTAGGAGGCAGCTTAGGAGATAATCACGATCTGCATGTTTTGGTGAAGAGCTGCACAAGTGTGCTTTATGTGTCATGAGCCTCCCACATTATCCCGATATATTTGCTGTTAGATATGAAGATGACTGATAAGAGGAAGAGCAGACAGATCACTGACTGTAACAGATAAATTTTGCTGAGACCCTGTCTCCTCCACAAGAGTCTGGTTGGCCTCTGATGACCTTTTGCTAATTTTTGTAATAAAGTGGTACTATGCCACCTTCTGGATTCAGGCCTCAAGACACTGGAAGTGTCTTCTCCCTGCCTCTAAGAGCACCCTCTCTCATGTCCTTGGAGACAACTGAGCTGAAAGAAGCCCTCACTGGCCACGTGGGAGGACATATTCAGGCATGGCCCCCACCCAGCACTTCTAGTCTTTGCTGCTGGAACAAGAGGCCGCATGAGAGGTCCGGCCCCAGGCACAGTCAGTCACAACACAGCAGAGAAGACCCCAAGAAACTCACAACTCACAGCTGTGCTGTTTAAGCTGTTAAGGTTTTGATTCAATTTTCGTGCAGCCATGGTAACCAGAATACCGGAGAAACTGAAAACAGCAAGTGTGGAAATGAAAGGAGGAGAAATGAGAAAGGAGATATTGCTGATAGGATCCATGGTGTGTCACGGAGGAGACAGGGAGGAGAGAGTCTTCTGGAGGTCAGGGTGGGCTCGAGCTTGTTTAAAGAATGAGTGGGATGAGACACGAAAATAGAAAGTCTCATTTACTCAGTGCTTACAAGTGTCCGGCTTCTTCCCTTTATTTTTGTCGATGAGAGCACCACGAGGCGGCAACCATGTCTATCATATGTGACGTGAAGTCTTACTGTCGAAGAGGTTCGGAGCTGGATGGTGGCGCAGCTGGGATGTGAGCCCAAACTTAGGTGCTGTGGTTATCAGCACCAGGGAAGAACTTATAAGAGAGACATACAAGGGCAGCTTGATGGGCCGAGGGTCGGAACAGTCAGAAAGGAACGTCATCCAAAGAATAGCTTGGATCAGACCTTTCCTAGAACCACTTGACCAGCTTGGACACCTGGACACCTAGAGATGTGGGTGGACCAGATGGCAGGAGAGGGATGGGGCTGGAGAGATGGGGAGAAATACATTTCTGCTGACTACTTTGTGGTGCCCCTTTTCCTGACAAGAAGGGAACTGTTCAGAAACTGGAAGAAAACAAGGTGATTCTCACCTAGGCTGACATGGCAACCAGAATACCAGAGAATCTTAGAACTCTACCAAAGAATAGACCCACTCCATCCCTCTCACAGCCGTTCTGTACACAAAACAAATCTCCTTTGCATAAAATCTCAACCAGGGAAGATGAGACCCTCCCTCTCTGCCCCATGCAAGGTTTCAGCAACACAAAGAGAGAGTATTATGCTTGTTTGGGTCTCCACGAGAAGGATACACAGAGTAACTTTCTCTAAAGGCCCGTGGCAGGGGAAGGCAGTGAGAGGCCAAATTTGGGGAGTGTGTATGTGGGGCACCCGGGAGATGCTGACCTACCTAAGATGCTGTGTCTAGACCCACAGCCAGGTGGGTGAGGCGGTGTCTGAAGGGCACGGCAAGCTGATCTCCATGGTGTCCAATTAAACCGACAGACACAGCAGATGGGAGCAAAGGTGGCTGCAGTGATTCCAAAAGGGTGACCTGGGCTCACCACAGGCACATAAGCTATAACACCAAACCCTGGGCTGAGGATGGCTTAAGGCTGCTGTCCTGAATAAAGCCAGAATAATGACAATACCAGCAGCTCAGCTCAACCTCTCTGAGCTTCCGCAGTATGTCAGGCATCACTCTGACCATCTGAATCTCTTGCCCCATTTGGTCTTTATGGATACCCTACGTGGCATTTCTCACTATTTCCCCTTTGGTGGATGAGGGACCCAAGGCACAGGAAGACAGCGAAGCTGGTCAGTACTCACATGTACAGGCAATGGATGTGATCAGGATCTGAACCTAGGGAGTCGACCTTCAGAGTGCTCATCATCCCTTCTGTTGTCCTCGTGAAACCAAAGTAGGTCAGGACGGTTCCCTCTACTCAAGTGGAGATTCAGTGCAAAATCCTCGCTCTGTGGAGGCTGGAGTACTGGCTCGTACAGCGGAGAGAAGTTTGTAATCAGAGTCAGTCGGAAGTCTTCACCTCCCTAGTGTGACTGACAGGGAAATTATTTGGGTGTCAGTCTGGAACCTAGACATTACAGCTCTATCAAATCCTTGACCAGAGAGAGGGTGGCTGTGTTAGCCAGTTTCCGTTACTATAGAAAGAAACCTGAGATAGTCAACTTCTAAAGAGAATTGGCTCATAGTGTTGGGATGAATGAATTAGCTCCACGGCATCGGGCTTGTAGCAAAGTGGCACATCATGGCGGGACCGCGTGGCAGAGCAGTGGGGGGACATTTCAGATGTGAAATAGAGCAATATGGCACCAGGAACATCACAGAGCCAACCAGCTCCTCCCACCAAAGAATCATCCTGGCAGAGCCTGGTTTTCATTTAGATCTACATGATTATTGGCAGCTGTGCTACCTGAGCAGAAGGGAGAAAAAAGAACAAAACATCTGTGCCTCCGCTTCACCAAAATAAGCACTGGTCTCTTTGGGTTACTCAAGGCCTGTAAACCGAAAATTCGGCCCAGAGAACTCAGCTGATACTGGAAGAATCCTGTCATTATGTCTCCCTTACCTTTGGGGAGAAAACACAGTTTTAACTGTTGCACCATCTGCCAAGAATGCATGAAATACTATCATTTTTTCTGTTGCTGGGGATTAAATCCAGGGCCTTCTGCACTGAGCTCCATCCACAGCCCTTTTCATGTTTTATTTTGAGCCAGAGACTTACTGAGTTGCTAACCTGCTCAGACAAGGCTCAAACTTGTGGTTCTCCTGCTTCAGTCTCTCATAATGCTGGGGCGATGGTCGTGCTCCTCAATACCCAGGCTGAACGACATGTATCTTTATAGAAAATCTAGGAATTTGAATGGAGAAACTCGGCCTTTTCTTGAGATTTTCATTCTGCTGCTTGAAATTGCTTAAGCCCCCTGCCATCTCACTCTGCACTAGTGTTTACACCTGAGAAAAAAGGGTCACTTTGTAGTGCAAGCGTTCTACAACACAGAGCATGAGTATCGAAAGAAAATGAAACTCTTCAGTCCTGGTGAAGTCTTGGGCAACAGGAAATGTAAATTTTCAGAGACTCAGAAGTATAATCCACAAGGGCTGGAGTAGATTATTGTAATCCTTTTTAAAATCAATCAGAGAAGGAAAAAGAGTAAAAGATCATGATAAAACAATAGTTAAAATCAGGTACGAGTCCCCATCCCTAAACCAGTTACAAGCAGCTATCAAATTGGAAGTACCTGCTTTTCAACCAAGTCATTGTTAAAAACAAACACCGAAACCAGTGAAATGGAAGACTAGTAATCTCACAGCTATAGACTGCATAGCTCCAAATTCATATGTTGAAGCCTTCACCCCCAGTATAATAGTATTTGGAGAGGAGCCTTAAGGGAGATCATTAAGGCTACATTAGGGTAAGGACGGAGGGCCATCACAGTAGGATTAATCCCAGCGCCCTGAGAGGAATCTCTTAAATTCAAGACCTTCCTGGGCAACCTAGCGACTTAAGAAGAGTCAGTCTTGGGGTGTGGGGTGGGGGGAGCCTGGAGATGTAGCTCAGCGCAAAGGGCTTCAATTCCCAATACCATACACAGACAGACAGACAGACACACACACACACACACACACACACACACAGGATGTGGCACATGACCTTGTGAGGACACAGCAAGGGAGCAGCCACCAGCAAACAGGAAGAGAGCCTTCCCCAGAAATCCAATCCCCCAGCACCTTGATTCAGATTTCCCAGCCTCCAGGACTGAGAAGAAATGTTGATTTAAGCCAACCAGCCTGTGGCATTTTTTGTTACAGCAGACCAGACGGAGACATCCACAAAGCAAACTCTTCCAAGCTTGAGAGAAGGAGAGAAGACCCCACATTCTTCCCCTGGTTCACTGCAGGGAAAGACTTGGGCGTCAACTCCCAGCTCAGCCATCTGGGGGGATTTCCATTTGTTCTGTCTGTACTTGATGGGGGCTTTCATTTGTGGGCAGTGCGCTAAGACCCCATAGGAGATACAAAGAAGAAAGGCAGAGCCAGGTGGGGTCCTGCGCGCCTGTAACTCAACCCGTCTGGGAGGCTGAAGTAGGAGGTGGCAAGTTGGAGGCTGGCCTGGGCAGCTCAGAACCTGTCTCAAAATAAAAAGTTAAAAAAGGGCTGAGGGTGTACCTCAGTGCAAAGTCTGTGGGTTCAATCACCAGTACCACTAGAGAAATAGTAAGTAGAATGATTGACCAGGTGGGTGTCACCAACCAAGGATGAGAAAGAGGGCTTAGGAGTCCAAAGCTTGTCTCTCTAAAGGATGAAGAGAGGGGTTCTGGAAAGCTTTTGTAGAAAGTGAACATCCCCACAGATCTAAGAAAAGGGGTGTGAGGGTGACACAGAGTTTTTGGGCTGCTGCCCAAAAATTGGCAAGAGGGTTCCCATTCCAGAGACTGTGATTCCTGCTGACCAGTGGGAGGGGTGTGTGTTTGTAAGGAGGTGTGCGTTTGATTAGGTTAGGTCCCTAACTGTGCATGCTCCGCTTGCTGGAACTAAAGCACCTCCCACAGGAGCAAGAGCTGCTTTCTCCTCTGCACTTCAGCCTGGGACGGTTCCTGGTGATTTGATACAAACTCATCTTCGAGCTTACCCAGAGAAAAGAAGTGTTTGAGAGCCCCGAGGTGAAGTCTCCAAGTCAGCCAAGTTCCTGCACACGTGAGGCAAAGCAGATGCCGCCTCCACGTTGCGTGGCACAGTTGGAGCATGTCACCCCTCGCCACCTTATCTTCCTACCGTGGCACCACCCTGCCGCATCCCAGCATCTGTCTACAGCCTCTCGTCTTGGATGCCCTCCCCAGGGCAACCAAGGGCCAAGATCAGTGCCCCCAACTCGGAAATGTCCGTCAAAAAGAGCAACAATTCTAGCAGATTCCAAACCTATGATCAGGACTTTTTCTGTGAGATACCATATCAAAGATGCTTGCTACAAAAGCTGCTCTTTCAGGGCCAGACACTCCTGAAAGGGACTTAGATCCTGTTACTGGATCTTAGGTCTGAGTCCACTGCAACCAGGGGAAGCTGCCAACTCACCGTGCAGCATGCCAGATGGCCTGGTGTTTCTAGACAGGCTTTGTGTTACCATGCCCCCTGTGCCAGGGAGCCAAAACTGGTGGGCGGGCTTTTCCTGAAGCCAGAAAAAGGAGGCCTGCATGTTCCTTGCCAGCAAGATTGTTTCCTCATAAAATTATTCAATCCCACCTGCAGCTGACCAAATTAGTTCTGGCTCGGCATCAAATGAAGGAGAGACCATAATGGCATCATCCTACTTCTCAGGACAAATCGCACAGGGCAACTGAGGGATAGAGAGTCCATTTCCATGTGAGCGGGTTCCTCTTTGCCAGAGAAGCCCACTGCTGGGGATGGCACCTGTCATAAATCCTGCCCAGCAGCCCCTGCAGCCCCTGACCAGATTAAATCAAAGTCCCTTGCTTTTCATGGCTCTAGGACAACTACTATCATAGACCTCCCTGTGGACGGACACCTGGAGCTGATGGGCTTTGTTAAAGAGGGTCACAAAATCCATGATGATCACTATTCACAAGGGACACCCACTCTTGTACTGTTGCCTGAGAGCCCTGGGTGTGAACAGGGACAAACAAGCCCCATAGCTGAGGAATTGTAACCCTCTCAACCTCCTGGCTGGTCCTGGATCTGAACTCTGCCTTTCTGCTGTATGGACTCTATCATTTAGCTCTTCTGAGGAATCCACCTGCCTTTCATTCCTGGCCTCCTTTGGGTACACTTTCAGAAGGCAATAGGAAAAGCCCGTCCCCAACAGCAAACCCTTCATTTATGGCCACATTGAGATTTCTTCTCTTCTACACACACACACACACACACACACACACACACACACACACTTCTGTGTCACACACACATACACTTCTGTGTCACACACGCGTGCACATGTGCACTCATGTACCCACCACCATTCAGGTATTTATAACTTGGCCCCAGTGTAATCTTGCACTCCTTGGCAGCACTAATCTGGAAAATGTCATTGAATACCTAAGCTGTGTATATGCTCACCAGAAAGATGTCTGGAATATCAAGAGCTGGCTGAAGACATCAGCATCCAGTGCAGGCTGTGGGCAGATTGTCCCTGCGGCTTTCATGCGGGGTGTATTCTTTGTACGAGGGAGCTGTTTGGTATGGCAGCCTGTCAGGAGAAGACCTTCAGGTCTGTGCATCTGATCTCAGTCCTGGGAAACTCATTCCTCCACCATCTGACCATTCAAGACTCTTCCATCCCTTGGACTGAAATACAGGAACCTACTGCAGCAATCCAGATTGGGGACATTTGGGGCACCAAAGGCACTAGATAAATGGTGGAAACCCTGTGCCATTCGTGCTGCAATGGGCTGTTTGACAGCCCTAAAAGGTTTGCCATCACTTCACTAGACTGTGATCTCATGACTGCCTCCCCTGGCTCCAACCTTAGAGAAGTGGTTGGGATCCCTGTGCCTGGCCTGAGTATCAAAAGCGGGTTTGGAGGCCCCTCACTCCACTACACCCAGGAAAGGAGACTGCAATCATAGCAGCTAGATGATGTCCCTTTTTATTTTTTGTATTTATTACTTATAGCCTCCCCAATGATTTTTTAAAATTTTATTAGTGTTTTAAAAGACTCAATGTTTTGTTTCATTGATCCTCTGTATGTTCGCTTTCCTTTTACTTAACTCTGCTCCTATTTTTATTTTTGATTATTTTCTTCTTCCTAGTTCCTAGTTCTATGGTCGTTCTTCTAATTTGTTGTTCTTTATCTAATTTCCTAAGATTGCTGCTTAGCTCATGAGTTTTTTGCTTTTCTCCTTCTCTAATGTATGCAAGAAGCTGTAAATTTTCCTCTAAGCAGTTTTCATTTTGCTTTATTTTGGTGAAATTCATCCTAGAGCACAACACACACACATGGAAAAGTACACAAATTTAAATGCCGAGCTTATGAATTTTCAGAGAGGGAATTCTTGCATGTAAACAGCACCCAAATCAAGAAGCAAAGCTTTATCCCCGCTTTAACCCATTCGCTCTCTCTTTCCCTGTCTCACATCTGTGTTTTCATGTGGGACCATTTTCCTTTTAAGAGGAGTGTGCCGCCTTCACTGCTTTCTGATCAGGCCCAGTGATGCTAAGTCCTCCCAATTTCCACCTGAGAACATCCCTCCTTCAAGGTGATGTAGGAGAAACGATTTCATCACATGCACAGAATTCCAGTATACCTGTTACCTTCTTCGGCACTGAAGGGTGTAATTTCTCTCCCCTCGAAAAAGTCAATGGTTAGTGTTTTTGTCATTTGGTTGAAGATAATGCATTTTTCCCCTCTGATTCTCTTTGAACTTCTCCATTTGCCTTTGGGTTCCAAAAGTTGAACCATGGTGTGGTTATAAATGGTTTCTATTGCAAAGCTTCTTCATAGCTATCATCTCCTCAGAAGCTGTCTTTGCTCATGCTCTGGAACTCAAGTCATGTGGATCATTCCACCATGTTCTGTATGTCACATTTTCTCTTCTCTGTACTTCCCACCTTCATTCTCTCACCTCCTTCAAGGCTGTTATTTCCTGTTTACTCATCTTCTGGCTCTGTCTTGACTTCCTCAAGATCTTGTTTACATTTTCATTCTCACTTTTGGTACTTGTTTTTGGTTATTGCTATACCTGCGATTTTTCTGTCAATTGCTGTACACTAGGAATGAAATTCTTAGATACTTTGGATGAAGGGATCTTCCCCCCAGAAAAGACGTATTAGTCAGTTTTTCATTACTATAGCAACACATCCAAGGCAGGCTAATTTTATAAAGAAGACTTTTATTTAGCTCATCATTTTGGAGGCTGAAAGTCCAAGCTTGGACAGCCCCATTAGTTAAATGTAATAGCATCATGGTGGAAGTACATGTGGAAATAAGAAATCAGATCTCAGAACAGGAAGCCAGAGAGAGACTGGAGCCCAAAGGCCATGCCCTAAAGGCTTCCACT
>PVIC010011504.1:0-41363 GCA_004025085.1 Thryonomys swinderianus | reverse complement strand
CTTGCTTGCTTGCTTGCTTGCTTGCTTGCTTGCTTGCTTGCTTTCTCCAAGACAGAGTCTCACTTTATAATTTCAGGCTGGTCTTGAACTCACTATGCAGCTGAGTTTGATTTTGACCTTGCAGTGATCCTCCTTTCTCAGCCTCCCCAGCGCTGGGATTACAGCCATGTGGCACCATCCCCAGCTTGATTTTCTTTCTTAATTAAATTCCTTTCTTAACTGATACATTGAAACATAAAAATTATATATACTGGGCCGGCGGGTTAGCTCAGTGGTTCCGGTGCCTGCCTCGCAAGTGCAAGGTCCTGAGTTCGATCCCCAGTAACCACATACAATGCTGGGCATGGTGACTCACCCCCACCAGCAATCAATACCACACACCACAGTGCCCAGCGTGGTGGCTCATGCCTGTAATCCCAGTACTCCGGAGGCAGAGACAGGAGGATTGCTGAGTTCTAGGCTTGCCTGGGCTACATAGTGAGCTGAGGGCCAGGCTGAACTACAAAGCAAGACCCTGTCTCAAAAAAAAAAATTATATATACTAATGGGGTAATGTGATGTTTCAATACATTCATCCTTGCTGGGAATTTAGTTCAGTGGTATCTGCCTCGTAAGTGCAAAGTTCTGAGTTTGACCCCCAACACCACAAAAAAATACAAATTAAAAAATCAATACATATGTCCACTGTATAATGTTTAAATAATATAAAACATGCCTCTCTTCTCATTTCCTTATGATGAAAATTTTTCTAAGTCCTTTCTTCTACTTTCCTGAAATGTACAATTCATCATCCTATGAAATAGTAGCCCAGAACTTCTGGTGTCCAACCATAACTTGGTATTCCTTGATCTTCCTTTTCCCATTCCTTTCTTTCCCCTGCTTCCTCCAGCTCTGTTAATTGCCACTTCCCACCCAACTTCTATAAGATCAATTCTTCTTAGGTTCCACATGTGGGTGAGATCACATGGTGCTCGACTTTCTACACCTGGCTTATTTTGTGTAGCATAATAAGCTCCCATTCCATCCATACTGTCACTAATGATGGGTTTTGTTCCTTTTGTGATTGAACAGTATCTCCGTGTGTGCCTGTGTGCATCACGTTCTCTTCATCTCCTCATCAGTCGGTGGGCGTTTAACTCACTTTCATTTCTTTGGTACTTCAAGCCAAGCTGAAATACACATAGAAGGGCAGCTATCTGTTCAGCTCACTGATGTCTTTCCCTGTGCATATGTACTCCATAGGGAGATTGCTGGATCACCCGATAATCTGTGGATCCTCCATACTGCCTTTCATTAAAGCTATTCAAATATATATTTCCACCAACAGTTTTCAAGGATTCTCCATTCTTCACAACCTTGGAGAACTTACCTTTTTTAAAACAATAACCATCTTTACTGAAATGTGGTAAAATGTTACTAAAGTTTTGATTTGGACTTTCCTGGTGATTAGTGATGTTGGGTATTATTTTATGCGCCTCAAGACCATTCGTATGTCTTCTTTGGAGAAATGTCTGCTATTGAGTCCTACGACAAATGACTTTTTGATATTATCAAGTGTCAGAGTTCCTTGGACATCAGCCCTTGACACTAGGCGGATGAAGAAGGATGGTACACAATACCAGGTCACTTTGTTGTCTTTCTCGCTTACCTGGCACAGCTTTCTACACCTGTACACAATACATTGCATGGCTCCTTTACTGTCCTTTCTTTCTCGCTCAGACTTGATTCTCTGCCAAATCCAGGGATCATGTCTGGCAGGAACAACCAGCCACTTCATCAGAGTCCACAGAAACCAAACACGCAGGAGCAAAGTCCTGCAATGCACTATGCTTCTCACCCATGACTTCCGAACATGTCCAGGTTGCTGCTTCCTGTCGGCTGGGCTGCCCTGAGCCACGTCCCCAGCCGGCTGCTGCTCAACAGAGCCAACCTCACAAATAAAGGAGAAGCCTGAAACTCAAAACTTCAGTTTACTCATCATCACTACCCTGATCAGTACCTTAGTACCTCTATTCCGTTTTGGTTGTGTTTTTTTTGTTTTTTGAGACAGGGTCTCACTTTGTAGTTCAGGCTGGCCCTGAGCTCACTATGTAGCCCAGGCAAGCCTCGAACTCAGCAATCCTCCTGCCTCTGCCTCCCAAGTGCTGGGATGACAGGCGTGAGCCACCACGCCCAGCACTGTGATGTGTGGTACTGATTGCTGGTGGGCGTGAGTCTCCACACCCAGCATTGTATGTGGTTACTGGGGACTGAACTCAGGACCTTGCACTTGCGAGGCAGGTGCTGGAACCACCGAGCTAACCCTCCGGCCCCCAGTACCTCTAGTCTTAAAAAAGTTTTATAACTAGATTGTAGGTGTCTATGCAGATGTTGTGCCTTGGGTTGAACGAGAGCTACATTTGGTCTTCTTTAAGCACGGACAAGTAAACTGTTTATCTAAGATAAGAGCTGCTGCTGAGTGATAATACTCTCCTTCTGTCCTGAGGCTGGGTCCCTTTCAGCAGGATGGCGTCACGCGCTCAACCAAACTCAGCACTGAAGGTTCCCTGAAGATCCTCACTGACTAGAGTGAATTCTTCAAAAACTTCTTAAAATAAGACTTTTTTGAAAAAAGCAAATAGTTTTACCTTACCGATGGGCACGGACTATTATAAAACCTCCTCCCCATAGTGGGCCATTATTGCAAAGAGCTGAGACTAGAAACCCCGAATAAAGCCTTGCAGAAGTTTTGGACACATGATTTCCCCAGTGTATGTTTAGAAGGGGGAAGAGAGCGAGAAGCATGTCCACACTGAGCCATACACATTCAATGGTCAAGTTGAGGGTACATTGAAATGAAGTCTATGGCTAGAAAATTAGGAAACAGGAGAGTTGATTACTCTATGCCATGTGGAATAAAAAAGAAACTCAAAAAGCCCAGTGTGGTGGTGCAGGACTATAATCCTAGCACTCTGGGAGGCAGAGGCAGGAGAATTTGGAGTCTGAACCCAGCCTGCACAATTTAGAGACTTGATGAGAACTTGTCTCAAAAAAAATTTATTTTGGGCCGGAGGGTTAGCTCAGTGGTTCCGGCGCCTGCCTTGCAAGCGCAGGGCCCTGAGTTCGATCCCCGGTAACCACATAGACTGCTGGGAATGGAGACTCACACCCACCAACAATCAACACCGCATACCACAATGCCAGGCGTGGTGGCTCACGGCTGTCATCCCAGCACTCGGGAGGCAGAGACAGGAGGATTGCTGAGTTCGCGGCGGCTTGCCTGGGCACCATAGTGAGCTCAGGGCCAGCCTGAACTACAAAGCGAGACCCTGTCTCAAAAAAAAAATTTTATTTTAATAAAGAAAAACCTTAAAGGGCTAGGGATGTGGTTCAGTGAAAGAGCACTGGGTTCAATCCCCAGAACCACACACATAAGATTAAATGGATTAATGAATAACCTTAGAAACATAATTTAATCCCAGCAGTCTCTTTTCTCTTCATGTAATAAGAAGAAGCAAACTGAAAACTTTTAGAATTGCCTCTGTTTCTGATGACCTGAAGAACGTCAGAATCCTCTCTAGTGCAAGAGATAATCCAGGAAACCTCAACTGGAAACATCAGATTGAAAACTGGGCCTGACAAGTTCAATATGAGAAAGAGTTCAGATTCGTGTTATCACAGGAATAAAGTACTAAATGAGTATTTCCCAGGAGTTTTTGATTTCCATCAAAACAATCACTGAGCACCTGTTAACACATGGTTTTAGATTAGTCACCATACTGTGACGTACACAGAATTAGAAACAGAACCCTAGACCTGGAGAACTTTTCCAGTCAGGGCTGGTTGTGTACCCAGCACCGTGCTAGCTTCTGGGACATTCTAAGTGCACACAGGAGCCCTCTCCAAAGTATTTAGAGCCCAGGTAGATGGAGTGCATTCATAAAGAGCCAGAGACCAATGCAAATAACTACCACAGTTTTTCACACCGTTGCATACTATCTCGTGTTTCATAGAAGTCCAGAAAAGATTCAGATCAAAGGAAGCTGCAAAAGTCCTGGAAAACCAATGGTTGGTAGAGAGGAAATGGGTGACTCCAGAAGACACCAGTACGTTTTGCCTGGTAAGAGATTTTCAGACTGAAATACTATTCTGCTTTCCTAGAAATATGCTGATCTTCTGGACTCCCACTCTCACAAAATGGACCCCGAGACTTTCATGATAGACACCAGGCACCAGGCCACACTTGCAATACCTTGAACGCACCTTGCTATTTTTCACCCTCAGGTGGTTCTTAGATTTTATAATCTGTAAATGCAATTAATGTTATATTTTATACAATTTTTTTTAAAAAAAGAACTGTGGGAGGAATTAAACCCCATGAGATACACTACATCTATATACTATACCTTTCAAATAGTAACTCAGAGTTACAGTCAATTCAAGTACAAATAAAGTCTAATCCTTCATAAGATACATTTCTACATCATAGTTATATGAAATATTTAGGCTAGCCAGATAATAATTTTGACCATTAATTGGGATGCACAATCGAGTTACTTGTGATGAATATAAAAAATATATAGTTTATTTTAATCAAATCACATATAATCAGCCACTTAAAGATCAAAAAATGTATTTGCTCTTGTGTTCATATATTTTTGGCCATTTGCAACTTTCCTTCTTCAGAAAATAGCCACTATGAACTCATTTCAATGATCCAGAAAAATCCCTTTGTTATCAGATGCCTCATGAGTAATATTTCAAAAAGAGGAGGTTCAAACCAGGCATGGTGGCTTATGTCAGTAAACCCAGGACTCAGAGGCAGAGGCAGGAGGAGTTCAAGGATAGCCTGGGCTGCATAGTGAGTTCAGGGCCAGCCAGAACTACAAAGTGAGATCCTGTCTCAAAAAAAAAAAAAAAAGAAGAAGAAGGTGGAGGAGGAGGAGGGAAGCTTCAATAAACAAAATAAACAATGAGAAAGTTACATTATGTGATTCAAATGGTCAAACCAACATGTCTATTTCCACAGGAAAATAAAACCCTTATAAAAGATTCCAGCCCTCACCTCACAGTATCTGCCTTTCTATCTCTAACCTATTTTTCTCTGTAAAACAATTGCTATAATATTAAGTTTCCACACAAAGTTCTGTGAGTTCAGTTTATTCATGATTAATAGAAATGTATTTTCTTAATTTATATTTTACACATATAAGATGGCCTAATTGATGCGGAAGAGACATATGTTTTGATGGCCATTTTGTGGTTGAGAAAATTGAAAGCAAAGGAAATTGAAATCCGATTAGAACACAGGTCTCTTGTCTCTTAATTACAATCAGATCTCCCCAAGATAATCCTATTTGAAGCAGCTGGCAGTCCCGTAACACTTCTCAACTATTTTAACTATTCCCACAACTGACACGGCTTACACATATTTAATGTTGGCCAAGTCACATAATTATTCTGGTCCCCAGTTTCCATAATCTTTATAGCACAGCACATGTACATTTAATTACAGGTGCTATAAAGTCTCTTTTTAACTCTAACACTTCATGGATGGATTAGTAGCACAGGTTAGAGACCACCAAGTCTAACAACAGCAAACCAACCACAATGTGTTGATTTGGTTATCATAAAAAGAAAATACCTAAATTGCTTACACTTTGATTTTGATGAGCCTTAATGTCAAAATTAGATTTTTTAAAACATTTTTCACAGCCTGATGATTTGCATCTGTACATAACAGATAATTTTGAGGAATTTACTATCGTAAACCGAGCTCCTTTATTTGAGTGCCAGCAGTGGGGCCTGCGGAAAGTCTCTCTGATTCTCTGGACCTGGTTTCCTGATATTTACTAGTGGGTTCTAAGGATCTAAGAGATTACCCTGCTTTTAAAATTGCATTATATCTTTACAATGAAATATAATCTAATGTTTCCGCTGTTAATAATGTTACTGACACTGGGAAATAAGACAAATATGAGCTCAAAACAACTATCCTAAAGCACTAGTGCTTAATAGCTATCGAACTTTTACTATATGTCAGGTTAAGGTCATATATATATATAAAATTGTATGGTATATTATATATAACTATAGATATTATATATAATGAATATATGTATTTTATATATATATATTATTAGATAGTACAAAAAACCCTGAGTGATTATCTCCATGTTTTACATTGATGATAGGCTCAGGTTATCTCTGATCGACTGCCTATGGAATTCAGGCATATGAGAGCACACTTAATTACAATTTTTTTATTTCATCAAGCAGGCTGCTGGGTATAGACCAGGTTATACGTTAATGAACTAACAGTAAAACCAGGCGGGAACAACACTTGCATGGAGAAGACAATGCTAGGTGCTGTACAGAGCCTCGAGGAGTTGGAAGAGAAAACAGTTGAGAAAGGAGAGAAAAGACTGCATGAGGTGACATTTAATGTGAACCTGAAATGTAAGTTCAATATCGAGCAGAGAAATGACGGTGAAAGAATGTGAGGTAGCAGGAAGGGCATGAGGAGCGCATCGGTGTTTTTGTAGAATGCGAAGCGAACTGGGACACCCAGAGTTGAGCGCAGTGGGACGAGCCTGTGGCTTGTGTGCCACAGCGGGATGTTTGTTATCAGTGAAAGCTCCCACTGGCTTAAAGTATGTAAAGGAAATAAGAGATGAAGGCAGAAAGTTAGGCTCAACTCAACTAAATAACTATTGGCTGAACGTTGACTATGTACTAGTCATTCTTTGAGACTGTTGGGACATCAGGAAGCAAACGATGCTTGTCAACGTGAAGTGCGGAGAATATTGGGTGTGGAAATACAGAGTTTAGGCTCAATTCTCAACCTATTAAAATTTTAAGCGAAGGTGATGAGAGCTCCGATTCGTGCCAGACTGAATTCCATGAGCCAACTTTCGTGTCTTGCCACACGTCCTGAGTAAATGAGCCCTGATAACCTGGTTGCCGCATGGACAATGGGCAGTAGATGACGAGCACAGGTGTGGAGTGGCCCTGCCACCGAGGGAGCCATCGCGAGTTTGGTGAGGAACACACCCTTTGTCCTTCATAGGAGAAAGCTGTGACCCTGATGTTAATCAAGCACTTCATCCAAATCCTTTCACTCCATCAAATACTGGGGCATCGTTACACTTAGTGGGGTTTCCTACCCGATATTGGCAGGACACCCTTTGATTTACCTCCTCAGTTTCTAAAACCAAAATCCTATGGCCATTTCAAACCTTCCATTTGTATCAGGACCAACATCCAAAGCTTACACTCCAGGCAGCCCGCTCTAGAGCAGACACAGGGAAACGGCTGTTTCTGGGTTGGAGCCGGAATGGCCCCAGACGCTCGTGTGCTTGGTTGTCATCATGTGGCACTACTGAGAAGTGGTGGGAACTTCGGGGGAAGGGCCTCTCTGAAGGAGGTAAGGCCACTGCGGCAGTGCTCTGTAGGGGACAGAGGGACGCCACTGTGTCCTGTGCCTTTCTTTGCCTCACAGCCCCCGTGAGGTAAGTGTTTCACCCACATCAACTTGTACAGTGGTATTCCTGCTCATCAGTGGCTCAAAGTCAACAGGGACAAGCCCTGGACTGAAATCACTGAACACACACACACACACACACTTTCTTCCTTTTAGATTGAATTTTCTCAGGTCACAGCAATGGAAAACTGACTTAAGTCTGCAATGGAAATCGGGTCTGGGCAGCCAAAGTTTATCAGACAGCTCAGCGAAAGCTGGGGAAGAAGCCTTTCATAGAGTAATTCTAAATATGGCAGAAACAGAGCATTTGGCACTGACCTCGGTACGGCCTGAGCCCAAATTTGATACTCAGTCCAGATCTTCAAGGCAATGAACTATAACCCGAGTTGGATTAAACTAAAATTATGATGATAGCGAACACTAAAATGAGCCTGTTAGATGATTCAGTAATGGAACGGAGTCCCTGAGCTCTCCGTGTCCTCCAAGTTCTCTCTGGGAGAAAGAGGAAAGTAACCTGAAGCCTACAATTCCCATGCCAATAAGCCAATTAAGGGGACTAAGAGCTCACATCGCTTGAGCTGCTCAAAGCACTTTCTGCCTAACAATCAGCACCTCTCCGCGGCACATAGAATGATAGCAAGCACGAAGTCATCTCCCAGCTCTAAGCCTTTTAAAGAGGCTTTGTAAAGAGCTCACACCAAGGACGTTTTATCTGTTTCTTGTTGAGCAGGCAGGGGCTCGATGCCAACCTCTTGTGTCCTAGCGTGCTTTGAAGGTGGAGGGCACAGAAAAGAAAACGTTGTCACAGGCACTGGGTTTAATAAGCTAGCTCCTATTACCTTGCCAGAAACTTCGTGAAGTGGGCCTTACCACTGCCATCTTACCAACGAGGAGCCTGACGCTTGGCGTGAATTAAGGCTTTACTCACCCTGCTGGACCAGGAGGTGTCAGAGTGGGGTGTGAGGTGGGCCAACATGAAGGGGGTACTCTTGCCCTGGATACTGTTACTGGAACTGCAGTGCTGTTGCCCTTTCGGGGCTCCTCAGTCGGGAGATAGTTCCACGGCAACCAAAACAGAGTCAGTTCTCTGGGGAGAGGAGACTACCTGGACCAAGTCAGATGAGAATTGTCTTGGCTCAGTACTTACACGGTTAGGTTTGAGGTCACTTTCGGTCTGTCTCCTCACCAAGTCAAGATTATTTATTAATTAAGTATAGATATGAAGAGCTTCTCTTGTTGTGTTTTATTTTCTATTCCCGGGCCTACCTGGGTAAAAGATTCAACAGTGACAGTCACTGAAGGTCACTGCCAATGTCAAGTCACACCTTTGCTTTAGCCCACATCAATAAATAAAATAGCATTAAAAGGAAGATGTGTGAGGTTGGAGAAATTATTAATGATAGCACTGAAAGCCAGGACAAGGTAGCTGAACCCTTTCCTATTTGTGAAAAATCTGTTTTCTTTAGGCTTAATCCAGGTTAGAGTTCAGAGCTCAAAAGTTGTGGGTAGTCCTAAATGAACACTTACCCCGAGAGAGAACTCAGGTGATCACAAGGTGTGTGAAAGCACAGTATAAACACAAAAGTGTCAAATTAACACAGAAGATTCCATACCAGTGTCAAGAAAACCAAAAAGGAAAAAGACAAACATGGGTCCTAGATCTTCTGAAATTCTTCATTTCAAATATTTTATTTTCCCTGTACAATTAAAATTTGCCTGACCAATTTTTTGATTCAATAAGTATTCCTGATGAGTATATGCATAACATATAAATAGAATAGTAAAATATTGGCTGGCAGCCACATGGCAATACCCAACCTAAACACTCATTCAACCAGGGGTTCTCCAAAAGCTGATTTTGGTCAGCTGGGTGGTCTTCAAACTTTGCCAGTGAATTTTAAGCCAGCAGCTGTCAACACAGAGCCTTCCTTGAGGCCCATGGCATTTTTCCTGGGTAAAACGACACATTAGCTCATCCCAAAGCCAGTGCTTATTTACTCTTTGCAACCACAGCTTCCAACCTCCCACTACCATCCCCACTACCAGCCGCGACCATAGTACCACTTTATATCTGCCATTGTGGCCTTTCATTCTCTGTGGAGTGTAAAGTAGGCCTTTCTCCAAAAACCCTGGAAGCGCTGCTCTTAGACCTGCTTAGAATGTCCCCATCAAACACCAGTGAGTAAACAGATGCACACTCATATGCCAAAGGGGAAGAACTAAGCAGCCAAATTCTAAACAACAAGTGTAATTTAGCTGTGACTTGTGGGCACAGTGTCCTTGGAAGTAATCATTTCAAACAGACATTTGAGCACAGCCAGGAATATATGCCCTTCAAGTGATATGCGGGAGACCTCCAGCTTCACAAAGATGAAACTCTGTCCACTGACCTTACAGACAGAGAAAACCACACTGCCTGATGCATATGTCTAACGACTGTAGAATGATCTCCTCAGGAATCTTCTGAATTTATCCATTCAATCATTTATCCGCCCAGCAAACACTTCTTGGTTATGTAGCCTGTCTCTGGCAATTACACAGGTTCTATGCAGGGCCCCAAATTGAATAGAGTATGGTCCCTACCTCCAGGAGCTTACAAAATCTTTTAGGGAGACAGGAGAGGTGTATAAATTAGTCTAATGGAGTAGAATACTGAAAATCCAGCATGACACCTAGCACGTTCAGACTTGGGATTCAAAAGTAGAATTCTAGACCTCATCTCTTCCCTCCCACGGGTCTAATCTTCAGCAAACTGCTTCACATCTTTAAGTTTTATCATCTGTAAAATGATGACAGCATTACTATCTAGTTCGAGAAACTTCTATGAATTGCTAACAGGATGTATGTACATATACATTTACCAAACTACCAATAGAAAAAAACATCTGGATATATAAGCAGTATGTTGGTGGACTATAATCTGAGCAACAGAGCAACAAAATGCCACTAGAATTTAGAAGGGAAACTTCTTTTCTCCCAGATGTGTTCTCTGGGCCTAGAGAAGAGATGTCTGCAAGATCCAATGGTAGAGAGTGAAAAGGAGAAAGATGTTTCTTCTGCTGTGGCCACGACATGGCAGTAAAATCCAGCAGATGTGTTTACACAACAGCAGACTGTGCCATCCAGGTCACATCTGTGTCACTATACTTGTACCCACGGCCCCTGAAACAGTCTCTGGCACCTATTATGCACTCAGTGAAATGTTATTTTACTGAAATAACTCATTAATTGCTGTTTAGCAAAACAAAAGAAACCTTGGCAGAAAGCTGGCCCGGTGCCAGGTGAAGTCTTCAATGCTCATCTTGTGATGTTCCTCCAGGAGACACCTACATCTCCAGCAATGAGGTATTTTAATTGCAGATCATGTTTCCATAAAACCTCTATCAAACCCCAAGGTTGCCCTCTTTACTATCATAATGTTAACTTTTGAAATCTTCTTGGCTCTTCCTTCACAAGAACTGACCTGAAATTTCTGAGGGGTTTCAAACGTGTGCGGTGAATTCAGTGACTTCTGCGAACAGCCATTTTGGTCCAGCCTTCAGAAAAATCTCAACTAACAGCTCTTTCTCCAAACAAACCTTAGAAAACAAAGCATCTATGGCCATGAGGATAAAACGGATAGAAATCAGGTCTTAAACAAATATGAGAACAGAGATGCTGAGGAGGGAGAAAAGGGGCGGAGACATCTTTCTCCCTAAAACCAGACAGCTACTTTATCCACGGGGTCCCCAGACCCCCAGAGCAACCCTGCTATCTGCAGTGAAGTGCAGCTTCCAGAGACTCTGTGTGGTAAAGGGAAGAACATAGGCCATCTTTATAGTCACAGACTCGGCAACTGCCCCAGGCCTCCAGTAGAAATCTGTTCAGTTTCCTTCATCATCTGGAGAGGGAGTAGCCATTCAGTCTTTTCCCAACCACTTCCCTGTCTGGCTCGGAGAGGAAGAAAGGCTGTGTCCTTTTAAATGAAAAAACTAGCAAATGTAAAATTGGAGAGGATCACAAGGTGAGGAAACTATTTTGAGGCCTGGAGTGAAAAATCTATTAAAACTGATCTTGGGAGCAACGGTTTAAAAAAAAAAAAAAAGCATCAAAAAAACAAAGAAATTATGAAAATGCCACAGTGAATAGAAATGATGAAAAGAAAGCTATTTGAGGAAGATCTACTTAAAATTATCTGGCTCCTGATGACTGCCGCGCTGTTTGAGAAGGAAAATAACCAGGTGTGAAAAAAGACAGAAGAGGCCAGACTGCTATGAAAAGACGTAGCTTTCCCTTCCAGAGAGGCAGCGAACTCCAGCCTTGAACACAGGAGCGGGTACAGCTAACCAGGCTGAAGAGACCACCGAGGGACACTGTGCAGGGGACCGTGAAGCAAAAGAAAGAAGCTAGGAGGCTTCAAGGAACCCTCCAGAGCCGTTTCAGGAGCGCTGACCCTCTGGCTGAAGACGAGGAGGGAGACAGAGAAGATCTAGCGCTCAGGGAGGCAGCCGGGGGATAGGAGGGGAAGGCCCAAAACTTGAGCACTTTAACCTTATTTGCAACTGAGATCACAGAGATTGAGACGGCGCTTACACTCAGCGCCACCCACCCAGAAGTTACAAGACGGAAGACAAGGACCAAAGTGAAAGAAGTGCCCAGGATTGGTGCCATTAATGACATATTGACAACTCGCTAACCCAGTTTACGTTACTTGGAAACCTTAGAATTCTACTAGTGTGGCCCATGTCTTAAGACTTCCTGGGAAAGACCTCTTGAGTCTTTCTCATCTTCTTTTTCTTTCGAAAACCTTTCCCAGAAGGGAGTGAGTCATCAAAGGATTTCTGATGATCACTAAGAAGAAGAGGGTGAGGTAAGGCAGGAATTGCTCAATATCGTCTCCTGTGTGGAAGGTTGATTTGAGAATCCCAAAGTCAACCTGTTATTTCTAACACCACCCTGACTTCTGGACGCGTCTCCACCAGGTCACTTGACTCCACCGGCTCCCAGCTAACTCCTTGGCTAGAGCATGCCTCTGTTTTTCCCAGGCCTACCTACCTTGAAGCATTCGAATGACCCCTGAAGACAGTGTCCTCCAAGTGTGTCAGCAATTCAGAAGCTCTAAAATAGCTGGTGTGTTCTTGCATGTCTGTTGCCCTCTGAAGGAGTGGCAGCATCGCCGAGACAGCAGGATCTGCTTGCCAACATTGCTCCTGTCCTCCTCCTCCCATAAGGCTCTGCTCTGCCTCTCCCGGCCCCACCCTAGGAAGCCTTTGAGTCCAGGGGCCATGGCATTTAAGCACTGTCAGAGTTCCCACTTCAGTTCCCAC
Organism: Thryonomys swinderianus; assembly: GCA_004025085.1. Lineage (NCBI taxonomy): Eukaryota > Metazoa > Chordata > Mammalia > Rodentia > Thryonomyidae > Thryonomys > Thryonomys swinderianus. Next base: position 28,595 of record PVIC010011504.1, on the reverse strand, counting down.
AGTGGTGCCAGTTCAGCATCTGGCAGGAGGACCCAGCCTGAACTGTATTTAGAAGCTTCGGACATGGCACTATGTTCCAGCCTATCTCAGATTGACAGGAGATTTCCTGAGCACCTGGGCTTGTGGTTCAAGCCCTCCTCCTCCTCCTGCTCCTTCTCCTCCCAGAGAATGGAGGTCAAAATGACTTTCCTCTGATGCTCTGGAGTGTCCCTTCTGTCAGGGGCTTCTAAGAGAGTTAATTTCTGATTCAACTATTATATAACATATTTTAAGTCCTTTTGACAAAGCAAGGAAAAGAGAGTAATGGGAAAATCATTCCGAAAATGACTTCAGTACTCTAGTCATGCGTTATTCACACACAGATAAATTTCTCTGGAAATACATTCCACAGTCCTCATTATTTTACCAGCAAGTGAAGGGACTGTTCATGATTTGACTTCTTGGGACAGGGATAATAATTCACTTGGTCCTGGCATACTCTAAGCCAGTCCTTTCTTTTTCGGAGACAAGGTCTTGCTACACAGTTCAGGCTGTCCTTGAACTCACTATATGGCTGAGGCTGGCCTCAAATTTGTGGTGATCCTCCTGCCTCTCAGCCTTCCATGTGTGTACCACCACACCTGGCCTAAACCAGTTTTTAAAAGCAGCCCACCAGCATTATAGGTCATAAGTTAATTCTGGTTAGTAGTGGGGAAAAAAATGAGGTCCTAGTTATTTTCTTAATTGAATTCTTTATTGGTACATTTTATACACACCTCACAATCACACTCAGTATTGGGGAATTTGTACCAGTATATGACACAAGTTAATTCTCATTTTTTACCCATATCCCTACCCACTCACAACCCCCCACCCCCTATACGTTACTTCTTTTTCTTTCCAAGTCATATTTATTCTTTCCCCTTATTACTTTCCCCTACCACATTCCCTTTAAATATTTCCTATTTCACAAAATCTATCATGCATTCTAGAACACATTTACATCTGTAGGTTCTCATATCAGAGAAAAGATATGGTCCTAGTTATTTATACTTTGATGCAACAGCCTCCTAGACAGGCCCAGTGGTAATTGTGTAATGCACAGAGAAGCTATCGATCTTGAGGTTACTGTGCAGAGAAATTCTGGGTTCTCAGTTCTGGTTGTTCACAGGAGAAAGGAAGTTTGAGCCAAAATGTTCTGCCCCAGTGTTCCAACCAGAGCCCGCAGAGACACCCTGGCATTTAAAAGGCATCGGTGCCGGGCCCCTCCTCATTTCTGGGCAAGGACCCAGCACTCAGAGAACGTGGTTTTAGGATCATGGCATTGAATCCGTTCAAGGATTATTTCGCCCCTCTGGTGAGGTGGGTGTGCTGGTCATCGCCTGTCTTTGTTCTGTAATAAATTCAGCCCCAGCTAATTCCAAGCCTCCACGCACCACTGAAGTTTAAAGATGGCATTTTGACAGGTCAGATATTTAAAAATCAATGGACCACCAACCAGTAAAAAATTTTAAGTAGTTTTAGAAACATGTGGAAGTAATTTTTTCCAAGATTTCACAAGTCTGAAGGATGAGATCTTATTGATGGCATGTGAGCTGTTGTATATATTAAAGTATTACTGTATATATGATATTCTGCATATAATCAAGATTGATTTTATAGCAAAGTCAGATTTTCCTGATTATACTTACTGTTATATTATCAGAAACTAATTATAATGGAGTGCACACTTCATAACATCTTTTTTAAAAAAGCAATGAAAGAGGAACATAAAATAACAAATGGATATGCAATATACCACCTTCCTCAAAAGCCCAAGGGTTGGAGTTTGATGCTTGGAACCACCAAAAAAAAAAAAAAAAAAAGAACATGCAATAAGTACATATTTAAAACCCAAATGTCACAAGTGAGGTTCTTTCATAAAAATCAGAATATTTTTCTGACACTATCTACCTGCATTTTAACTACAGTTGTCTAAAATAGATGCTAGAAGAAAATCTTTCCATAAAACATTAATATCTAACGTCTGAGGAGGTTATTAATCTAAGTCAGTGGATAGGTTCCGGGTCTTCTAGTCACCTAAAATTACCATTTAAATTGTGAGAGCTTCTGTTTTTCTGCGAGGGGGGCACACACGATTTCAGGGATTCTCAAAGAGGCCTTTGCCTCTAAAGGTTCAGACTGGACAAGGGTCTGATTCGTTTCCTTCAAGGGGGGGGGACAATACCTCATTACCTCCAAGTTCTCCTTTGCTGTAATATATCATTTCTCCACAGCCAGATATCTAACAATGGAAGAAGTAGGCAAAAGAATGACAATGAATATCATGGTGAGTCTTAGTAAAATATACCTTAGTGTCCCTGATGAAGACAAAACTGTTGATCTGTGTGTGTGTGTGTGTGTGTGTGTGTGTGTGTGTGTGTGGTCATGAATATTACACGGTCACCTAAGGGCCCTTCTTTTCCCTGTATATTTCCTTAGTTCTTCTTTATCTTTATGGTTAACTGTGCGTCCGCATGTATATGTAAGTGAAATAAATCATAAGCCAGCTTTTGAGAAAAATCAGTCGATTCTAAGTTACATATTATGAGTAACCGTGGGACTTTGCCTTCAGCCTTGCTGCCTCGCTCTCTCACGCTCTTACTCTCCTTCCCTCTGAAAAATATTCATGGCCCAGAAACCCTGCCCCGCCAGCCTGTTTCCCCTCCAAGGCACCGAAACCACGGAGGGCCGCCCACGCCGAGGCTTCCCTCAAGGCCGCCGCACCGGCCGGCGGGGAGAGAACCCTTCGGTGCGCTGGGCTTGTTTACTCCCGAATGCTCTTCGCTCCCCGGCCACACATCTATTTTTACCACCCTGCGACACCCAAGATGTGCTGCTGTCACTGAAGCGAATGACAAACAAGAGTCAGCTTTGCATTTTTGCCATTTCGGGATGGAAACGACCCCCGGATTTAGTCTGATAACAGGAGTCTGAACCCCGGTTCTGACTCTCCAGAGAGATAGAACTTGACCTTTTAAACTTGCAGGTACGTTATCAGCGGAGTAAAATCATGTAGATGAAAGCGCTTCATAAACTATAAAGTGCCCGAGAAATGTAAGTTATCGGCGTGACATGTAATCGTTTAACCCACAACGGATCCTCAGGGTGCTCCAAATACTGTGGAGGACTGTGCAGAGGCCCCTGGAGAGGAGGACGCCGAGACTCGGGAGCAGAGGCTGCAGGGAGCCAGGCGCCCTGCTCCCTCCCGCGGGCCTTCCGCAGGTTGTGCACTTCATGGCAGATCTGCGGTCTTATCTTTCAAGTGGAGAAGAGCCTCACTCACTCACAGGACACAAAGACCGAGATAAAATGACCCCCAGACCGGGATTCTGTTCCCGGACCTGTGATTCTGCAAGGTCACGGGGTAGCTCGCTGGGGACCCAGCACCAGCAGCCAGTGCTGCGAGCCAGCGGACCTCACCTAGCATTGCTCCCTAGCCTCTGAACCACAGTGCTTGATTTTCCCAGTGGTCACCCGACAAGAAATCATAATTCAGTGTTCTCCCACGCTAAGTGCATTTTACTATATCCTGATTCTCTGCTGATCAAGATATCCAACAAAATGGCCCCCGGCTCAATGAAAGGAGGCAGACATCTTCTTTAAATTCACTTTGGGATACTCACTCTCTCATATGCCCCTGACACAGAGGTCACCAGGGAGCAGAATAATTATTATAATCAAACAGTTTTACTATCAGCAACAGGAAGTGTTGCTGAATGCAGCGATGAAGGCTTCCTGGACAGGACCCGTGGGAGCCCACTGGGGCAGAGTTAACATTCTTCTCAGCTAGTAGGAAACAAATGTCAGTTCCAGAACATTTTCATGTGATTCAGTTTCTCCAGGATTCAACGCCCCTGTTTCTTTTCTCTTTGGGGCCTCAGGGTGCTTCACCTCTTTGCCCCCACAGAATCATTGTTATGGCAAAACTCAGCATCTATAATTTCCCAACTCCATGGAGAAATGCCTGAGAAAAAATGGTCCTCGTTTCTTACAAAGACCTAAAAGGAGCCAGAGATTTAGCTCAGTGGTTCCAGCACCTGCCTAGCAAGTGCATGGTCCCTGGTTTGACCCCAGTAACCACATACAACAATACCGGGCGTGGTGACTCACATCCACCAGCAATCAGTACCACACACCACAGTGCCAGAGGTGGTGGCTCACACCTGTCATCTCAGCACTTGGGAGGCAGAGACAGGAGGGTTGCTGAGTTCACGGCGGCTTGCCTGGGCACCATAGTGAGCTCAGGGCCAGCCTGAACTACAAAGCAAGACCCTGTCTCAAAAAAAAAAAAAAAAAAAAGACCTAAGATATGCTACTTGTCACCTCAGGAAAGTGACTCACTGTGCTATAGACTGGGATTACGTCTCTGAATTCAGTTCTCCCAAGAGTATGTACTCCTGGAGAAAGATGTTCTGCTGCCTGATCCTTATCAAGAAAGAATGTACTGTGCCTCTTTTCATGCTCTTAAACTATCTGTGAAATACTTCTTTCTTGTTACTATAATTTAATTAGGAGGCAGTGGAGCCCATAAGGAAATATATTCTCTTAAGTAGCGAGGGGAAATGGGTAATAACATGGTGACAACTTTGATCCTTTGATGGCAGTATTTGAAAGCACAAAACAGAGGAACACGCAGCCCCATCCAAGCTTGGAGGAAAGATGACCAGATTGATTAATGATGTCTTCCAGGGGGAGAGGAAGACAGAACAGCAGTAGGTGTTCTAGACCCACTGTCAGTCTTTCTGAGGTTTCCTCCAAATGTTGCTGTGCAAAACTTGTCACGATATCCCTTTTACTTGATTTGAGGAAATAAAGGCTATTATATCATTGTCCACATTTTAAGTTATTCTTTCCAAGTGATCCAGGTTTTCCAGAAACCTGAGAGAGGCCACTATTCTCTCTCTTCTAGCTCTATGTGGTCATCATGTTAGCAAACTTCTGCTCTGACACAGTTGTGGTTTTAATGGAGAACTAATGTCTTCATCAGTATCTGTGCTATTTCACACTTCATTTCCTCCTCAGCTCTTGGATGAAAACCATCCAGTCCTGGTGATTTACTTTGTGGGAGTTTCTTTCAAGTGCGTTTCCTTCTCTAGGGATGCCACGCAAGCATTTTCAGGGCTCCAGCTGGGGAGCACCCAGCCTTGAAACATCAGTGTGTGATCGAGTCATTGAAGAAAGCCAAAGGCCTTGGCAGAAACCTGGCTGTGAGGCCGTGAGCTGAGGCCTTGGAGTCTGAGACTAGCAGCAGCTGCTGCTGTATTTTCTGTCTCTCAGTACCATCCATGGTTCAAGGTGGAGCAGACTTGTAGGACCCTGAAAACCCAAAGGAGACAGGAAGGAAACACAGACACTCTGAACTCGTGTCCCGCAACTCAGTCCGTCTCCAGATCTCTCGATGGTTTTTTCCAAGTCTCAAAACTATTTCATGACAAAAGTGTCCTTCAGCTTCTTTTATATGACCCATACTTGTGCTATCACCCAACAGAGATTCTCCAAGACAGTCCTAATTTTCTTCTGTGGTCAAGTTATATCCATCTCTAAAATAATCTATGTAAACTGGAAGTGCAACCAGAATGGTAGAGTGCCTGCCTGCTGTGCTCAGGCCCTACGCGTGATCCACGGTACCACAAGCTACATAATTAAATATATGTATGACTCGAAAAGCTGGTGCTTAACATCATAGATATACAGCAAATACTTTTAACATGATAAAATTATGGCTGCACGGCATAACTCATAAAATGAAGGAAGAAGTGTTACACCTTGAACACAGTTTTCATAGGACTATTTTTCAAGGGTAGCAGGTACCCCTACACAGTAACAGCCCCACAGCCTTAGGATCTATGCATGACTAGTGGAAGAAAGATTTCTGTGCTGATATGAGGCCCGTGGTTTCATCATGGCGAGCCCGTATCTGACTTCTCCATTCCGGAGAGACAAAGAAAAAATGGAGACGGAAAGACCCAAGGTGAAGCCACTTAATGCACATCTAGGATTCACTAGTGTGAGGATAGCTTCCTCTTAACACATCTGAGGGGCAGAACTTACCACGATGTGGTCTTGTTTTCTGTCTTCAACATAGTTTAAACACAGACAAAAGATATCTTGAACTATTAAAGTATCTGCCAATAGGAGTAACAGAAAAGATATAAGCACTTCTCCCAGAGCAAGAACAAAGGCAAGGCCAAGAAAAGAAGCATGTGAGAGGGACTTTGACCTGAGCTGGATGGCTATCATAGTCACACTGTGAAGAGGTCGGGCCTCTCTGAACTCTCCAAGAGGAAAGCTTTACTCAGGACACTAGAATTCAAAGATGACCATGAAGGAGAATAAGAAAATAACATCCTTGGTTTCTCCAAGCTCATGGGCATCACAGCATACTGTGCTTTCTATTTCTCACTGGACAGTAGTGGGCTCAATCTAAACAACAGTACATGATCTTGAGCCCTTGCTGAATGAGGCAGTGAAAGTGAGAAAGCCCAGCCTGTCACTATTGTATTCTGAAAAAGCCTTGGCAACCACCATTCCCCCAAAGCAACACGTATAGACAGTCTTCACCATGAAACAAATTTACACTTTGGGGAGCAGATGGAATCACTGTATCATCAGATGCCAAATAGTTACATACAGTAAGAACAGCACACTCCAGGAAACAGATGACCAAAAGCTACATCTATAGTGTTAGAGAGCCCTTAGTTGGGAATAAATTTTGTCAACAGTAAAGATTATCCTTAACCAGAGACTACAAATGTCCAAAGTCCCACAAAATAATAGGGAAGAAACTTATCTCCTTGTAGTAAGTGATTGCTCTCCCATTTGGCCCATAGAAACATCCTAAATTCTTAATCCTACATTGAGCTCCATGAAGTTCCATATATGAGTAATAGCAAGCATGAAAATTCCCCTAAGAATAATACACGGGGACAGCTCTGCTCAGAACTAGGAGGAACCTATCTAGACATTAAAACAGAAACACTAAATCTTCTGCAAAACAGTTTAGGTAGTACCCTTGGAGACACTGGCTTAAGGAAAGACTTTATGAACAAAACCTCTACGCACATGAACTAACAGAAGGAATCAACAAATGGGACCTCATTCTATCAAAAAGCTTCTGCGCAGCAAGGGAAACCACCAGCAGAGCAAAAAAGACAACCAACAATATGGAAAATTTTTTTACCAGCTGTTTTTCAAAGGACTACTATCTAGAATATACAAAGAACTTTAAAAAATCAACCCCCCACCACCAATTTAAAGACCCAATTCAAAAATGGGCATCTGAAATGAACAGGCACTTTCTAGAGGAAGAGGTAAAAGCAGCCATGAAGCATATGAAAAAAATGCTCATCACCACTGGTCATTTGAGAGATGCAGATGAAAACAACACTGAAATTTCATCTCACTCCACAGAGAATGGCTGCTATTTTGAAACTAACCAGCAACAAATGCCGGTGAGGCTGTGGGAAGGAAGGAACACTTTTCCACTCTTGGTGGGAAAGTAGACTGGTACAACCACTATGGAGATTAGTCCTCACAAAACTAGGGTTAGAGGTCCCATTTGTCCCTACTATTTCTCTGCTAAGGATATACAGTAAAGAATTAAAAGACTCATATCACAGCGACGTATGTGCCACCATGTTCATAGCTTCTCAGTTTGTTATAGCTTAATCTTGGAAACACCCAAATGCCCATCAACTCTAGACTGGATAAAGATGTGGGTTGTTTTTTTAATAAAACGAAGTATTACTCTGCCATAAAGAATGATAAGTTTGAGTTATTTATAATCAAATGGACATATCTTGAGGCCATACTCATAAATGAAATAAATAGGTCATAGATTTATATAAATACTGTATCTTTTCTCTAGTATGAGAATCTTAAAATGTAAATGGCTTCTTGAATGCATGATAGATATTGTGAAATAGAAAATATTCAAAGGGTGGGACTGGAGATTTAGCTCAGTGGTTCTGGTGCCTGTCTAGCAAAAGCAAGGTTCCTGGTTTGATCCCCAGTGACCACGTACAACAATACTGGGTGTGATGACTCACACCTACCAGCAATCAGTACCACACATCACAGTGCTGGGCATGCTGGCTCACACCTATAATCCCAGCACTCAGGAGGCAGAGGCAGGAGGATTACTGTAAATTTGAGGCTTTCCCAGGCTACATAATGAGCTCAGGGCCATTCTGAACTACAAAGCTAGACCTTGTCTCTAAATATTAAAAAAAGAAAAGAAAGAAAAGAAAAGAAAAGGGGCTGGAGATTTAGCTCTGTGGTTCCTGCACCTGCCTAGCAAGCGCACGGTCCCTAGTTTGATCCCCAGTAACCACATACAACAATACTGGGCATGGTGACTCACACCCACCAGCAATCAGCACCACATACCAAAATGCTGGGTTTGGTGGCTCATGCCTGTAATCCCAGCACTGGGAGGCAGAGGCAGGAGAATTGCTGAGTTCAAGGCTTGCCTGAGCTACATAGTGAGCTCAGGGCCAACCTGAACTACAAAGCGAGACCCTGTCTCAAAAAACAAAAGAAAGAATTCAATTAAAAACAACAAAAAAAGAAGAAGTAGGAGTAACCTGTACCACTCCTACTTCTCCCCAGTGAAGACTAGTTACAGGAGGGGTTTGGGCAACAGTAATGGTTATCGACACTGAGCCCAGGGAGGCAGACCTGTGGAACCCCTCCTCCTGTCCTCCTCCCCTCTAGCCTAGCAGAGTTTCTATGCAGTTCTTAAACTCTTCTGAGCAGTCATTAAAGTTCACCAGCTACAACCTCAGGTACTATTTTCTGCTCTGCTTCATGGCCTTCTTTGTAACATCCCACTGTTCCTGATTCCTGCAGGTCACCATTGACTTGGGGCAGAACTGCTTCCCAATCCCATCCTTAAAAGCTGGACCACACACACTTGAAAGGTCACGTCGGTGAGATCGGTACCGTGTCCCTATGCAAGCCTCACAGATTCTTCACTCTACAGGCCCACAAGATTGTCTTTCACCTGAGTCTTCCATGCTGCAAGGATGAGAGGTCCCTGCCGCCTCCATGTTAAAATCTGAACATGTGCCTTTAGGTTGCAAGAACATAGGACTGCGATGGAAGAAGAGGCACGAATCCAACAAGGATGATATTTTTACATGATTTTGGGGGCTTTAAACCAGCCATGTCTTCAGATTAAAACTAAGATTCTCAACTCTTGGTGCTTTTAGATGTGAGTTCCCTTGTCGCTCAGGGTATTTACCAAGAGTAATGATCATGGGCCCATCATTTTACAGCCCTAGTGCCAGGCACCAGTTCTATGTTTTTAATCCCTTTCTCCTGACCAGTCTGTCCCAACATATTCCCAAATATCCACCACTGCCCAGGCCTGGTAGTGAACCTCCCAAGAGGACTAGCCATTAAGAGGTTCAGCAATCAAGATAATACCTCCCCTTGAGCTCAGGATACTAAGAACATTTTCCTTGGCTAAGAAGCTGCATTAGGACCCATGAAAGACAAAAGTCAAACATGTCCTTTGCTTGATATTTCACTGTTTCAGAAAATTAGGGACAGGATATTACTAGGAAAGATTGTCATCAGCCAAAGTTCTCTAGGAATTCAAAAAAAAAAAATGGCCTGGCCCATATTTAGATCCTCCCTCTGTTTTGGCCTCAGCGTAGCATTTAAATAGGGGAAGTTGCCACAAAAAAGGCTGAAGCAAAAGGGGACATTTATTTTTTTAATATATAGATGCAATACTGACATTTTCCCCATTTTTCTAGAAGTTTCGGAGGGAAACCCATGGCAAACTAAAGGTAATTTCTTCGAGATTTGATTTTATAACTAAGTTCATTAAAGCCATTGGTAATGTCTTTTTGTACTATTGATACTTTTGGTTATCCTCTGAAATTTATCCTCCCAAATGAGTCACTGGAATTTAATCCCTTTGGAATGCTTTAGTCCCTATAACACTTGATTCAGTCAGTGAAACAAATATAAAATACAAGATATAGTATTGAATACAGAAATAAATTAAGATCATAGAATAGAACAAGGCTCTATAAAATAACACCTAGGAGACTGGAGACTTAGCTCAAGGGGTAGCACACTTGCCTCAGAAGTACAAGGGCCGGAGTTCAATCCCTGGTGCCACAAAAGAAAGGAAGGAAGGAAGGAAGGAAGGAAGGAAGGAAGGAAGGAAGGAAGGAAGGAAGGAAGGAAGGAAGGAAGGAAGGAAGGAAGGAAGGAAGGAAGGAAGGAAGGAAGGAAGGAAGGAAGGAGAGAGAGAGAGAGAGAGAGAGAGAGAGAGAGAGAGACAGAAAGAAAGAAGGAGAGAAAGAAAGGAAAAAAGGTCTAAATATATTTACCATGATAGCTAGTGGGTTTTCTGAACTCACTCCTCCAGTGTAAATATAATCTAGAAAAATTTCATCTTCTCCACATATCCAATAGGAACATGGGGTGTCCATCTGCTACTCATTTCCAAATTTCCATCTATACACCCCTTTGGAGCCTTTGGGTTCTGAGAGCCTCACTCCAAGTAGAAAGAGAAGTAAAGATGACTCAACCAAAATTCTATTTATAAGATAATTTTTAAAGTGGTATTGCATTGTTTTATAGTGCAGACAATAAAAATTCAGATGCTAATGGAAGATAGATGAGCAAGGCCATGTGCTTATAATATTTGTTATGTCACACATATCAGAATTATCTAAAATCTGTATCTTCCTAATCCAGAACCAGCACTTTATACATAGAGTTATTTCAAGTTTCTTCTTTTTTTTAAGTTTATTGGCCTTCACTCATGGAAGTCAATAATTCTCATTACCTGAAACAGTTTATGAATATTAATGGATGGTTTCTTGCTTGCTACAAAAGTAGACATTGTTTCAGCAGAGCTGAGTCAGTTCTAAATAAATAGTCTCAAATTCATAGGACCAAGCAGTTTCCTGTGTTTAGAGTGGGAGTGGACCCAGTGTGAATACTGAAAGGTATCTATAGTGGCCCCTGTCCATCCTTCTAAGTTCTAGTAACCAGAAATACCAAGGAAGGCCATGTTTTTAGCTCTCAAAAAATGCTATTAGCCAGGCCCTGACTGGGAGGGACACTCCTCTTTGTATGGACACTTGTAAAAGCATCAGATGGATCAGCTACTTTCCAGTGGGCTGTCAAAGGCCCAACTGCAACCAAGTCAAACTGTAAGAGGAAGACTGAATATCTCCAATTGACAAAGTGAGATGAACTTTTGGGACCCAGGAAAGCTAAGGAGTTCCCCTGCTAGGCTTGCCAAAGCAAGGATCAAAGGAAGCTCAGAGCGGGTGCAATATCAGTCCTGGAACGGAGGTCAGGTATTTGGCCTTTTCCCGGCTTCCAGTGATATTGAATACAGAGATAAATTAAGATCAAGGCACAAGGCAGTTCTAAAAGCACCAGCCTGTCCCCAAGAGATCCCGGGAGCACGGATATCATCTACCATGAGCCAGATCTTGTCCTCACTTGGAGAAAATGCCTATTGACGTGGGGGTGGATCATATATAACAATGTCTAATCAAAAGCCCTGCAGCAAGGGAGCGAATTCATCAAGAGCATTCACTTGGCCAAGGAAAAGTTTCCCATACAGTCTCACTCTGCTCCAGTTCCTGATTAAGCATATGTGTGTGAAGAGGTGACTACCCAAAATAGTGAGAGAGCTCAAGTACTTACAGGAAATCCTGACCCTCTAACTTAAGGCAAGCATGGCCTACCAGCAAATCTCAAAGACAGGAAATACTTCCGGGATTAGTAACTCAAGCAGACACTCTTTTCAACTTGGAGGATTTCCCTAATCCAATTATTTGTTTCCACAAATGTCACACACAGGTATCTCAGCTGGACACACTACCTGATTTGTTAGGTCCTTACTCAGTACAGCCTTCATGTTCCACCAGAACCTACCCCAACCATAAAGGGGGCAGAGTCCCAGCACCTGGTTGCATGATAGAATTACAGGCTATAAAGCTTCAGGCTTCATCAGGCCCAGAGTGAAGCCCAAGAGGAGAGCATAGAGAATATAAGTCATATTTTTAGACTTCGTCCTGACAGACAGCACAGACACCATCATATCATTGTAGTGTCGTCGAGAAGGCCTTCCTTGGCCCGAGTTTGCCTACAGCTCACCGGTGGAGACCATTCCTTTTCAAAGGTCATCTGTCTCAGAAATAAGAAAAATGTTTTTAAAAAGAAAAAAATGAGGGGCCGGAGATTTAGCTCAGTGGTTCCAGCATCTGTCTTGCAAGTGCAAGGTCTGGAGTTTAATCCCTGTTACCAAATACCACAAAGCCGGGAATGGTGACTCTCACCCATAATCCCAGCAGTCAGTAGGACACACCATAATGCCGGGTGTGGTGGCTCATGCCTGTAATCCCAGCACTCAGGAGGCAGAGGCGGGAGGATTGCTGTGAGTTTGAGGTTAGCCTGGACTACATAACAATCTCAGGGCCATCCTGAACTACAAAAGGAGACCCTGTCTCAAAAAGAAGAAAAAAGGTAAAAAAAAGTGAAGTCAACTGCTATAATTATTCTGAATCTACAAAGGAATGCCCAGACCCACCCCCAGGACCATGAGGTTAGCCCAACATAGCAAAAACCTCATATTATGTAAATCAACAAATCTCACTCTCATTCCCATCACACATCCCAAGGCAATTGTGGCTATTTCAGAAAACCAATCAATAATGGATAATTATTATTACATACAATAGGAAATGTCAATAAGTCTAATTTGGGCCTTGCCTTAAGACTTTTAAAATATAGTGTGTAGACTGTTTGGAAATATTAAACCATTGGACCAGGGCAGGGGAAAAACCTGGTGTGCTCTTCTGCTAGGCACTACCCTTTCTGCTCAGGTCTGGAAGCACAGCTGTTAAGGCGCAGATAACAGCTCTCTGCTCTAGAGCCATCAGATAGTGAAAAAAAGTCAGATAATCACCTACGGCCGTGACCCTTTGCTTTAATCAGGGCCCTGTTTTAAGCTCCAATGAATGCTTGGTTATGGCAATTTAATGAACCCAATGCATAGTTACCTGAACCTACTCCCCCCATGTGTATCCTATAGAAATGTATAGTACAGGCACTAAAATTCATCTATAAAGCAATACGTCCTGTCAGGTAAGGTAATAGGCACAGAAGTCATCTTAGGTCCACAAACACCTCTCCTCCTGATGACCTTTATGTCTTGCCTGCCTTCAGTACCCCTAACCGATTGATGCGGATTTGCTGCTGGCATTCATGCAATGGAGTGCTGAGTTATACACTTTCCCATAGGATTTGTCATGGCTTCCCCTGTGCTCTTCTTCCCTTTTCTACAAGAATGTAAACATCTCATGAGAAGAGACCATGTTTTATGATCTACACAGTCATCAAAAGCTGAGCCAAGAGCCAACAGAAGCACACTGAATGCGCTGCGGGATTTACTGGTATTCTTAGCAAACATACCCAAAGAAACCAAGCCCTGAGATTCAAGTAACTTGTCAGTGCATCTAGCGAACCACACACAAGTTTGCAATGCAGAGCTAAAGCAAAATGACAGATTCAAAGAAGGCTCACTGACGGTGTCTCTTTATGGTAAATTTTAGTGGCATCATGGAAAGAATACAATGTACTGTGCACGTGACAACATCCGGTCAACTTTCCACGGGAAAAAACACTACTGCCAGCTAGAATAACCTCCCATTCAAAGAATATGGCTAATGAGTTAAGCTCTCATCACGGGGTTCTGGAAAACTACCAGTGAGCCTGGAGCATCTCACCGCATCAGAGAGGAGAAAGTGCTCAAAGAATCATGGTGTCATATAAAGGCACCCAGGAACTCATAGGAAGAGATTCCCACTGGACAGCCCACGGATAACTTGAGTACTAAAAGAAATAAAGGGCCGGAGAGTTAGCTCAGTGGTTCCGGCGCCTGCCTCGCAAGTGCAAGGTCCTGAGTTCGATCCCCGGTAACCACATAGACTGCTGGGCGTGGAGACACGCCCACCAACAACCAACACCGCATACCACAATGCTGGACGGGGTGGCTCACGCCTGTCATCCCAGCACTCGGGAGGCAGAGACAGGAGGATTGCTGAGTTCGCGGCGGCTTGCCTGGGCACCATAGTGAGCTCAGGGCCAGCCTGAACTACAAAGCGAGACCCTGTCTCAAAAGCAAAAACAAACAAACAAAAAAAAAAAGAAAGAAAGCAGGTAACAATGTTAAATAAACAGGACTCTGTTCCGTGTACAATAAGTAAGTAAATAAACAGGCAAAGCTTTCCTTTGTAGTGGAAGGTGAACTAATAGATACAGTAGAGACAAAAGGCATACATGGACCCTAAAAGAAGTGAAGGGAAAATGTGGTTAGGGAAAGAATCCAAACATGAAATTAAAATACCACCACACAATAATTTATCGATTTCAAAGTGTAGCAAACTACATTTACAGTGGAGAGAAGAACTTCACACCACTGAGGGATAAAATGGGACATCACCAAAATCGTGACAAACAACATCAAGAGATTTTTCATATGGGTCACTGAGGACACATCAGTTTTATGATGTTTTGGTCCAAAATATACAACCTTAATCTACACAAAAGGAAACATTGGAGAGCCTAAATAGAGGGACAATCTACAAAATAGCCCGTTTATGGACACCAAAAAATAACAAGGTCAGTAAAGATAAAGAAAGGGTGAAGAACTATTCTAATCAAAAGGAAATTTAAAAGAATAAAAGTAAAAGGAGATTAAAGATATTTGGCAATTTAATGCAACATATGATTGATATGGCCTGAATATTCGGTCTCTTAAATTTTCACATGTCAAAACTTCACTGCCAATATGGTGGCTTCAGGAAGTGGGGTTTGGAGAAAGTACCAGGAATAATACTCTTATAAAAGAGGGTCCCGAGGACTGCTTTCACCTTCCACTGTCCGAGGACCCAGCTAGAAGTCCTCACACATCAACAAGGAAATGAGTCCTACCTCACATTGAACCTGCTGGGGTCTAAACTTGAATTTCTCAGGTTTCAAAGCTGTAGGAAGTAAATTTTTGCATACAAATTACTGGGTTCATGGTATTTTAATAATAGAGTTACAGCAGCCTGAGTGGACTAATACAAATTTTGGATTAGATCTTGGATCAGGAAAAAAGAATATGGTCATTAGTATTAAGATAAATGGCAAAATTTTAATATAGATTTTGGATGACATAAACTGTAACAATCTAAGAAGTTTCCTATTTACTAACAAGTAGCCCAATATGTATTTATGTATAAATATGTGTTCACACACACACACCTATATTCCAAGACACAGTAAATGGATACAAATTCTAGAAATTAATGAAATTGAGTGAAGAGTAGTGGAGTTCCACATATAGTTCCTATAACATTTCTGTAAATTTGAAATCAAAAAATTAGAAATTAGAAAATGTTTAATCATTTTGGAAAACCAAATTTTGAAAATATAACCAATAACCACATCATTGAACTCAATGATGTTTCTAACTTTCACAATTAGAGTAAACATGCTGAGAGTCCAGAGTAAGAGAAGTCTCAACAAAGCTTGGAGGGCCAGAGGGTTAGCTCAGTGGTTCCGGCGCTTGCCTCGCAAGCACAAGGTCCTGAGTTCGATCCCCGGTAACCACATACAATGTTGGGCGTGGAGACTCACGCCCACCAGCAATCAATACCACATACCACAGTGCCAGGCATGGTGGCTCACGCCTGTCATCCCAGCACTCAGGAGGCAGAGACAGGAGGATTGCTGAGTTCAAAGCTTGCCTGGGCTACACAGTGAGCTCAGGGCCAGCCTGAACTACAAAGCGAGACCCTGTCTCAAAAAAAAAAAAAAAAAGCTTGGAGCAGCTGGGCGGGGGTGTCCCACATCTGTAATCTCGGCTACTCAGGAGTATGAAGCAAGAGAACCTCAAGTTTCAGGCTAGCCTGAAAAACCTAGCAAGATCTTGTCACAAAATGAAAATTAAAAAGATCTAGAGATATAAGTCAGTGCCCCCTGGGTTTAGCCCTCTGTGTCACCAAATACAAAGAAAAGGAGATTGGAGGGCAGAGAGTGGGAGAGAGAGAGAGAGAGAGAGAGAGAGAGAGAGAGAGAGAGAGAGAGAGAGAGAGAGAGAGGAAAGAAAAATTTGTCTAACAAAGTGGAGGATTCACAGTGGGTTTTCTGGTTCCTGTCTATCTCCATTCATATGAGAATTTTAGGAACTTAGACTTGGTCGTATTTAACATACTTAATCAGTCATTGCAGGATTGGGTGAAATACAAAGTGCTGTAGAAAAATGAAACAATTGTAGTGCAAGTGCCGCATAAACACAAGTAAGGAAGAAACGGAAGTAAAATATGTAGTCAGCACTGGACAAATCGAATGCATGGTCAAACCTTCCTGCTCTAGTTCACAGTGAGGACTTGGCCCACTGCCCAACCTCAATCTAGGCATTGTGGCTTCCCCAAGGCAAGACAAAGACCAAAGGGAGGTAACTAAGGCAATGGCCCGCAGCACAAAATTAGTGACCAAAGCAAGGAATAGTTTAGTACACTTTTTAGAAGTCAAGATTAACACAAAGCTATACAAATAAAATTTACCAAAATTTAGAATAAGGTAAAGACTTGAATGTTATTGTTCCCTCTCAAATTGCATATGTTGACATCACTCACCCCCAGTGTGACAGAATTTGGAGAAGGAGCACTGGGGAGATAACCACAGAGCTTTGGAGTCCCGAGGATATGGCTCTGGTCCCATAGGACTGATGTCCCTATGACACAGAGATTTGGTTCTCTCTCTTTCCATCATGTAAGGACACAGTAAAAAGCTGCCTGTTTGCAAGTCTGAAAGAGAACCGTCACCAAAAACCAACTGTGCTGGAATTTGATCTGGACTTTTAAGATCCCAGGACTGAGAAAATAAATCTTTCATACAAATGGAAGTAAGAAGAGAACCTAATTTGAGCCTTCCACTCTGTTAAGCCAAACATCAGTCTATAGTGGTTTGGTTTGGTTTGGTTTGGTTTGGTTTGGTTTGGTTTGGTTTGGGTTCAGCTGGGGTGGGTTGGATTTTTTTCAGACAGCCTCACTATGTAGTTCATGCCATCTTTGATCTCACTAGGTAGCTTAGGCTGGCCTCGAACTCATGGCAATCCTCCTGGCTCAGCCTCCCACATGCCAGGATTACAGGTGTGTACCACGAAGTTTGCTTTTGGTCCACGGTATTTTGTTTGACAACCTGAGCAGACTAAAACAGAAGGAGTCAGTGTTACTGATTCCTTTTTGCCTCAGGCTCAATATCACGCCAATATTTTAATATTTAGTTTGTAACGGATTTTACATTAACTGTAAGCTTTGAAAATATGGCATTAAAGATTATTTTACTTGACCAAGATGTGATCTTAGCCCCGCCCTAGGAAACAGGCTTCATTCTGCTCCCACCACAATAACCTGATCTATCC
Source organism: Thryonomys swinderianus (assembly GCA_004025085.1). Taxonomy (NCBI): domain Eukaryota; kingdom Metazoa; phylum Chordata; class Mammalia; order Rodentia; family Thryonomyidae; genus Thryonomys; species Thryonomys swinderianus. The sequence continues at coordinate 11,119 of PVIC010011504.1, read as the reverse complement.
CTACAGTCCTGACTCCCACAGGGAAATAGCCAAGCTCCATGGTTTTCTTCTCTGTATTTTATCAATGTTATGTTTTCAGGCCATGTTGAATGCTCATAAATACGAACTCCACCTGGCCCATCCTACCTTCTCTGCTCCCACATTGTCTGGTTCCAAAGAAAGAAAACATCAAACTGCTATACTGCCATCAGACAAAGACGGAGGCTAGAACAGAAATCCGGAGGAAATACTGATAAAGAATTAGGACAGCCGCATGACTAGCATACTACTATTATTAATGCTAACTCCTGAAAAGCCTGTCTAACATGAGGAGAAAAAGCCTATACGGTCATCAATAACTGCACATCTTCTGTTAAATACACAGACGATACATAGGTAACGAAGTACAGAAGACAGGTAAGAAAATGAAGTGTGTGTTTGAGGAAAAAGGTAAGAAGAAGGAGTATGGAACTCGGGAAGGTCAACAATTCAGCATCTCCTCTCTACCAGGATCCATGATACAATAAATGTTTCCCCCATGACCTCACTGAATTCTCCCAATTCTGAGTGTTGTGCTGTGAGGAAGGAGTCTGTTCCTACACCAGAAAGCTTTCAGGCAAACGAGTATATATTTACAGACATCTGCTAGAGAGGCCATAAAAGCTCTCCCTCCTCTGGAAGGCAGAAGGCTGTGTTCTGCCCCGTGTTCGGGGTGCCTGCATCTCGGCATGAGAACTGTGAGGTGTCTCAAGCCGGTGCCCGAGAGACGCTGGCCCTGACATTTCCAGCGTCTGATCTCTGTCAGCACGACAGGGCCTCCGGCCTCAATAGCTGGAAAAACATCCCATTCCCGCCAAGGAGTTGAACCTCCCTGGAGTTAGCACCGCCCTGCACCTGTTTCGTTACCCATCTTCTAAGGACCTCCTTAACATCTAAGCACTAGCAAAACATAAAGCCTCATTTTCCTGAATCGTACCAGCCCCGCTCCGGGCTCCTAAGGGGTCAACGTGAAACAGCGCAGGAGCTCGTCTCAGCGAGCCGGCGGAATCCGGCGCAGGCCCAGAGAGAAAGCAGCGGGATTGGATGCAAAACGAGAGCAAGCATAAGCGTCCGCAATGAAGTCTGCACGTCCAGCATCGCCCAGGTTAGGATCAGGGAGAAGCCGCTTTCTCCTCCTGTACGGCCTCACGGAGCAGACGGCCTTGGAGTAGACGAGGGAGGCGAGCTGCCCGCAGGTTCCCCGAGACGGGAATCCCTGACAGGGACCAGCTTTCCTCCGTCTCTGCTGTACTCCAAGAAAGGGCCAAGCGACTGGAAGATTGGCAGGACAACTTCAGCCCTGTAGGCTGGCTGAAGAACCCCTGGAGGGAAAAGAAAAAGAAAAAGGAAAACAACAACAAACTTGGAAGGGAAAATCGAAGAGAAAACCAGAAGGCAGGAGCAAAGGGGAAGAATGTCTGGCCAGAGCCGAGGCTTTGAGTGTAGCTTGATAGCGGACCCCCCCTTCCACCCTGGCTATTTCTACCTCTGTTCTTGGCGACCTGTCCATCTTGCTGTGTTTATGGGCCTAACGTGACTTTCTACCCAATTACACCTGCTAGACTTGCCCTGCAAAACTTGCCACCTTCTTCCCAGTTCGGGTTTCATCTGATTCACACCGTGAAGCTCCCTCTGAGGGTTTCCAGGGCTCCGGGCATTTTTGCAGCTGAATGGCGACAACTGGATGCAAATGTGACCCTGAAAACGGGGCCAGCTCTTCCACCGGATCCCTCCAGGGCCCGCTCTCATCTCCGAGCTGAATGACCTCAGGGTCTGGCTTGATGACTGAGCTTCTCTGCGATGGGAGGCCGGCTTCTCAAGACCCCAGGAGAGAAGCGCGTCTCAAGATGCGCAGGACACAGTGGGGTGACCAGAGGCCCATATCGGAGAAGGAAACGAAGGCCTGTGGGAAGGCAGGTGGGACAGACAGCACTGGGTTGTAATTTATAGGAGAGGACACAGCCTCCCAAGCAGGCTATTGACCAAGCTGCCGGTCTCCACTGGGGCTTCATGTTCCAAGGCTGAGAGGCTGTGAGGAAACAGGGACAAGTGGCCAGTCTGACTCAACCGTCCCAAATATTTGCTGCTTGCTGCTTTGAAGGGAGGAGAGAAAGCGATAGCTGAGGTCTGGTCGACACAGCAGAGGCTCCAAGTGCAATTGAATCATCCTGGACTTGGCCCAACCCATCCTCTCGGTGTGAGAGAGGAGCAATTTGTTACTTCTGCTGTCATCGACACCAGGAGGCCGTGGCCAAAGTTTTACAGGCAGCCGTCGCAGGCGAGGCTGAGGAGCAGAAGGGGGGGCAGCTGTCCTCTTGGGTGCAGTGGAGATAAATCAGTGGGCCCCTGGGTCCTCCTTCTGCCAGGTAGGGGTCGGGAGACTGAGGACTTTCCAGCTGCCCTCTTCAATCCAGCCTCTGCGCCCCCAGACTCTGTTCCTAAGCTGCCACCTCACCTATTGCCCTGTCATCTCAGTACGTGTCTGTCTCCTTGAGAACAGGATCGTGTCCTCCTGTCCTGCGCCTCCCAGCACCTCTTGACTGAATGAGTGAATGAGTTACAGTTGTGATCAAAGGAATTCATTCCCTCCTGAGACTGAGGGAGGCGCTGTGCGGCAGCCCACTCCGTTTACACAGCTCTCTCTGGGGTAAGGCAGTTAGTTACCTTGGGGTACAGGAAGAAGAGGATCAAAAGAATGTTTCCTCTGCTATCTACAATCCAGATCCTCAGGCCGTCTGCTCTCTGAAGTGGAAACTTGACTACAGAGATTTTTACATGAGCTGAAGTTTCAACTCACGAGATCCTTTTATTTTACATGTATGAATGCCGAAGCCTGGAGAGAAAAACGTTTGCTCACAAGTCTCTTGCCCAGCACTGGCAGAGCAGAGAATAGGCTTCTGTACACGTCTCCCAAGTGCTTGGCACATGGAAACCCTGTGCTGAGCGCAGACACTTCAGGCCTAATCCCCATCCTCAGAGCATGTACAAGGTGTGATCAAAACATACAGTTAATGTTATGTTCTTTTAAACAATTTATTAAGTAAAAGACACATCATCATTAATCCCCCTTGGAATATGTTCCACTGCTTTGAATACACTTATCTCACCCTTCTTGCTGCTCTCTGAATAGTTCTGAGTCATTTTTCAGGGTGACGTTAGTTCATGTACTGTCCGGGCTCTCTCGGCATCCTGAATCAATTCAAGACTTTACCTTTCATTTTTACTTTGCAAAAGAGTCAAAAGTTTCAAAGTCTCATATTCACTGAGTAAAGTGAAGGAAGATAGACTAATGTTTTCATCTGACAGAAATTGCAAAAAAAAAAAAAAAACCACTTTGAATCTATTCAGAACACAGGGGCAGCCACAACAGAACAAGGAAAGACACTCTTTGAAAAGACTTCCAGGGCTTCTTTAGAACGTGGCAAGAATGGTGGGATAGGTGTGTTCAAAGGAAGCGGGAAGGCACGGAGGGGAATTCATGCCAGTGTCTTTTACTGTAAAAAAAAAAAAAGTTATTTTATTTAAATGCAACCCTATATTGTTATCAGACTTCCTGTAATCTAAGTACTGATATAAGATGCTCCTACAGTCGAGACTGACCACAGTACCCACACTCTAGCAGAAGCTAACAGGTTTCCCCCCTTAAGCCCCAGGATATGGGTGTTTAGGTGAGAACATTTTCAGTTTGGGCTAATTTCTAATTTTATAGAAAGAATATAAGGAGTGAGCCAGAGTTAACATTTATGTCACGAGGATATGCCAATTTTCAAAATTTTCTGATACACCCAACCAAAATCTTACTAAATGAAATTTCTCCCTTTGAAAACAGAGTTTATACAGAAGACACATTCTGGGTTTTTTTGTTTTTGTTTTTGCTTTGTAAGAATGCCAAAGAAAATTACATAAGGGTCAATTATTGCTCACCAGCACTGGCTAAAAATTTTAACTACGTCAGCTTACCATTTGCCCCAATTTCAGATGAATAGAAATTGGCTATCGATTTCTTAATGAAAGCCTCAAAACAGCCTTTAACCCCTGTCATTTCATACAGTGCCTTTATGCCCTCGATACACGACAACGGAAGTGAAGTACATGAGGCCATCAGTCTTGCCTCTGTGGCCATAAATGGCACCAATCCTAGCGAGTGTATCCAAATGATGTTCTGTTCTGAGGGCTTCGAAATCGCATACAAGAGGAATGACAGCAGGACTGACGAGGCTCCCTAAACTTTCATGTTCCACCTCAGGCGCTCCAGTCGCTTGTGAAAAACTGGGAGCCTACACCGTGAGGATCTCAGAGAGCCAGGCCAACTGCTAAACTGAAGTTTCTGCAAGATTTAAAGTACATTTCTCTGCCTTCTACCAGTTTCCTCAGCTTATTTATCTGTGTATTTGTCTTTTTGTCTGTACAATGGAAGTACAATATCCATTCCTTCTTCAGTGGACACCAGTGATCATCTCTGGAGAAATGTGACTGTTGTGTCACTTGTATATATCAACTTAGGAATGGTATTGCATTATTGGGAGAAAAGATCTCAAAAGCAGAACTAGTTTCTATCACTTCATCAGTTCCATTAAGATGAAAGCTTTCCAGAGAAGGTAAAAAAAAAATGTCTTGAAGGGACTACTTCCTAGGAAAAGGAACCTGTTCGGAAAGTGAAAATAAGAATCAAGTTCATTTTTAAAGACTGAGCATTTAAGCCTCTCATCAAACTGTCTAATCTCTGAAAAATCTTTCTAATTTTTATTTTGGAATAAAATATTTTATTTTAGAATGTCTTGTTGGACAAGATGTAAAGAGGAAGAGGGAAAAGGAGAGAGAGAGGGACAGGGAGGGAAAGGAGGAGAGAATATTTAAATAGACACAGTAATTCCTGAGAGGACTTCAGATCCTTGGATTAAAATCTAGCCGTGATATTAATACGTGTAGATGCACAAAAAGTAAACTGTGTTTTGATGAGGTAAGAAATACACCAGAAATACACTTGAAATCTTCAAGATACTATTTTATGTAAGCTGTTATTAACCGTATGTGAGGGACTCTTTTCATTGAATCGATAGTATCCTTTGCAACATTTCTCCAGACATTTACTTTAGATCAGCATTATTGCTGACTCAGGCCCCTCTTAGACCAGGGGCGTGATTCCTAGTTTCACTCTTCCTTGATCTCCTCTCCTGGGCAACAGACTACACTACCTAGGCCTTCTCTACTGAGTCAGGATTATGATTGGCTTTGGCCAAATGACTGCAGCGTATTTAAATTGCAGGGTGAGGACTCAGTGTGACCTTCTTCCATCACCATAGCAACTCTGGAAGCCATGCATTGACACGGTAAAAGTACAAAATGGAAGTGCGGTGGGTACCTGAGTCATTCATCACAAGACAGTCCTGCTGGTGATATCCGGAATATTCTCGGTGTTGTAGAATGTTGTGTCATGGGCACCTAACCAAAGAACTCTGCTTCTGATAGACAGACGCTGGGTCTGATCATGAGACTCGCATTGGGCAACTAGATTTTTGTTGGGATGACATAAGGCCTGACACATGTTCGCACAGGGGACTTTGCATCTTAGAACACACATTCTCGGAGCCATGTGATGAGGAAACCTGAACTGGAAACAGAGAAGCCACGTGGAGGACAGCAGAGGAGGCTGTGCAGCAGCCCCGCTGAAACTACAGACACACGTCCCCTGTCATGCCATCCCAGCCTGCCACTCTCGGCTGACAGTCCAGACAACACGAGGCCCAGATAACTCACGCTTCTGCACCCCGAACGCCTGATCCACAGAACCGGGAATGAACAGTGGTTGTTCTGAGCCACCGAATGTTTTTAGCCCACAAATACAGACACTGATAACTACAACCGTGACCAAGAAACAGACATGTAAATACGAGACCACGAAGACCTCGGAGTCTGAAACATGCCAAGAGGGCCTCATCTGACGAAACTCCCATTTCTTATCTCTCCCCACTGCTTGCATTTGCATGCTCCAGGGCCTCACTTACCACCGTCACAGGAGTCATCTGTAACCCCTGGAAGAGCTCTTACCATATAATATATCAGTTGATCATCAGATGCAAACGATTATGTAATTCTTAGAACAATCTTGAGAGATAAGGAGATTGAGGGCAGAAGTTTCAGAGCTCCTTAAGGGACAGAATTAAACTCCAAGCCTCAGAGCTCACCACATTCCTCCTCAAAACTTTGAAGGAGCTCCCAACACCTATACTCTTTTCTCCGTACTGCCATCTTGAAGTTTTTTAAATCAGAGTATTCTTGTCATCTCACGAAGTGGGTGTCTAGTGAACCACTGTGGAACTTCATTGAATGAACCAGTAACCTTAGATCTCTTATTAAAAACAACCTGACCCTTGGACACAGGTCAAAGGAGATGCGAGTGCTGGGGTCCAACGCACAAACATAACTGCTCACCACCCTCCATCGAGCCGGCCAGAGTCACTGCCTGCATCTCCCACCCCACTCCGGGCTTTCCCAGCACTTGGAACTCTTTTCTACTACAGGAAGGGATAAACACCCTTCATATATTTCCTCTCACCCCCAACTGCAAGGAAAACAGCAACACTAATTAGTTGTAACGGGGTGTTCACTTCACACAGGTCTCAGCAGGCTGTCCTGATGTTCTTTGAAATGGTCTGGAAACAGCCTTGATTTTAAACATGTGAAGATAAGTGAACCAGAGTTGCACCCAGAAACTCGTGAGTGGCGTGCCTTTCCTTCTCCCCCTTGCTAATAAGAAATGTTCGCTGCCATTTCTTATTTATTCGACACCTTGGTCGCCTCTGGCAATGAAGACTTGCGCTCCAGGACCCTAAAAGAATGAGTTAAAGTAATGATTGGTAATAAATAGAGGAGCAGGGAAGCCTGAAAGATTAAACAAAACCTTGTGCCTGTTTAAGGAAAAGAAAGAATTGCCTTAGAGATCTATAAACTTAAGCCCCATACCTGAAAAAAGAAATGGGAAAGTTAAGGAAAGGACTAAAAGATTTACGATAGAAATTGGTTTGCAAGCATTTTTTTCAAACACAAGCATGTTAGTTAGCAAAGCCGAAAATACCCTCGAATATTTGTGGCAGGGAGATAGGAAAATAGGCTGTCATACACCAAATAGAAGTTAGTTGAACAGCCTTTCTGGAGAGTAATCTAGAATTTCCATGAAATTTTTAAGTGTTATAACTTCAACTGTACAACTCGACTTGTAGCGTTTATTCTGTAAATGCTATCACAAACGTACCCAGAAACAATCACGGGGTTTTATTTAAAGAAGAAAATGACTAAAAATAACCTGAAGATTCATTAAAATTAGTTGGATAAAAATTATGAGAGAGCCACACAATCTAAAGGTTTGGGCCTTTGAAAACATGAGAAAAAGGAACCTGCATGGGTGGCTATTTAATTATCTCTGATAGGGCTGCGGATTTAGCTCAAGTGGTACCGTGCCAACGTTGGACGCACCAGGACTGCCGTTCAGTCTCCGGTACCGCCAAAAACAAAAAAATTAATTATCTCTGATACAATAGCGCAAAACTAATGCCATAAAGTTCAAAATACCATAGTTTTGTTTTGTTTTGTTTGTTTGTTTTTTGAGACAGGGTCTCACTTTGTAGTTCAGGCTGGCTCTGAGCTCACTATGTAGCCCAGGCAAGCCTTGAACTCAGCAATCCTCCTGTCTCTGCCTCCCAAGTGCTGGGATTACAGGCGTGAGCCACCACGCCCGGTAAAAATACCATAGTTATAACATTATAGCTTGTAGTTTTTAAAGGTTTATGTGTGTATATATATAAGTGCATGTTCATATGCTAATTTACATATCGCATTTGCATAATGACTCAAATACACACGTCTGGAATAACACCAGAGAACCCGGTGACATTGGTCACCCTGGGGCGATAAGCTGAAAGACTCAGACTTAGGTACTATGTTTCACTTTTTGTTTTTCAGTAAGTACCTTTTGGTTTTTAATGCATATATACATTATCAGGGTTTTTCATGATAGGTAAAAGCAGAGAATAACCACTGTCATGACCTAGTAGAAAATAGAAACTTGCCGACCGACAAGATCCTAGAGCGTGGATCTGGGACTAAAAACTTTGAAAAGAAAAACAAAACTGATCTTGTGATTTAAAACTTTGACTTGGTCTTTCAGAGGGGAAACTGTATACTTGCCCCGCAAACAGCAATTCAACAGGGGTAGAAGTAGCCAGAGGTCCACTTCCAGACCGAGGTACCAGGTTCCCACTGTCTCGCAGGGAGGATCTAACAAAAGCCACGGACCAGGTGCTCCTGGGCCTGCTGAGCAGCTGCCAAGGAACCAAACAGGTAGCCTTTCTGCACTTAGAAACAATGGCTCCTTGAAAAAGTGAAGCAGCCCCTCCAGGTCATTTTTACCTCGCGAAGGCCCAGCCCAGAACTAGGTGTTGTAACCTTAGCGAAAAGCCACGGCACATTCAGAGGCCCCGGGACCAGAACACAGTACTCTATCTGCCCCCAAAGGCACCCTTTAACCTCGCACCCACCATGGCCCAGGGCAAGGAAAGGAGGTGCACTGAGACTAAGCCTCAACACCGGGGACTGGACTCCAGCGCTGTGTTTGGTAGGCAGGCGCGGGGACTAAAGATCTCGGTGCAGAAGCTACAGGTGTGCCCCAGCTCTCTGCCCACACCTGACTGCAGTCCTGTGCAAGGTGTCTTTATGTGTTTGCCTACGTCTAAGATAAGATGACTAGTGGCTATGTTTTATGGTTTGAGTGTGATTCCTGAGGTGATTTTCTACCCTGGACAAGCACTGTTCTGAGAAAACAACTGTTATATGCATGTGATCTTTCTGGTGGAAAGCCAGCAATTTTTCTCAAATTTCCAGTCAACTGGTTCAGGAAGTCATTGTGATAGCCAAGAATAAACAAACCCGAAGATGTAACTAATTCATTTCTACTTTATACACTTATGCATGTATTGCAAGCAACCAAGGCTGATGGGTAGATTAGAGATACACAAAGAAGACAGGCTCCTGACATATAGAAAAGATACGACCTACTATAGGACACAAACATTTGTACTTCAATATGCTCTCTGAAATAGTCTGTCAGAGGTGGAAGAAAAGCGCCATAGGAGAAAAAAAGGATTTAAAAAAAGAGAGAAACAAGGGCTGACCTGTGATGCATATGCTACTAACCTTCAGACACAGACTCAGCAAATATCAAGACAGCCAGACCAATAACAATTGCTAAGTAGACTTTACACTTCTTTGTTAAGGAACTGCAAATTATTAGTAGCAATTATCTATAACGTGATACTGATAGATACATTGTTAATATATTGTTTCAACTTTGTCAAGCACCTAATTGAGTAACTCCAGAACTGAAGGACCACAATGATTCAGTGTTTGCTGGTCATTTCAGATTTCACAGCAGCAGAAGCACTGTATAAAAAAATATAGAAATAATCTATAAGTAGCAGCGTTACAAGGCAATATTTTAATAAAGACAACTTAAAAATAATGTTTTTGCTGCCACTAAGCACAGGTTGTATGTTCTCTGAGTGTCCAACACAGTAGTACTCTTTCAAAACAATAAGTGAATCAAGTCCATCAGCTGATGAAAGAGACAGAAAAGGAGAGGAAAAAAGATCAAACCTAAGTGACCAAAAAGTGGAAGCCATGTAGACAAAAGAAAAAGTACCCAAATGCCTCACTCAAAGTGTTTCATTTGAGTCCGAGTAGTCTAAGAATTACAACTGTTAGGCAGAGCGCCTGGAGATGACCAACACCAAATTAAACTTAATTTTAATTCAGTTCTCCTCCAGATTCAGTTGTCAGTGTTAAAACCCTGAAGTAGTTTCATTTTCCATGACCTCGATAAAATTACAAGTTGTGGGCCAAGGATTTAGCTCAGTGGTTCCAGCATCTGCCTGGCAAGCAAAAGGTCCTGAGTTCGATCCCCGGTAACCACATACAGTACTGGGCATGGTGACTCACATCCACCAGCAATCAGTACCACACACCACAGTGCCAGGGCTGGTGGCTCACACCTGTCATCCCAGCACTTGGGAAGCAGAGGCAGGAGGATTGCTGAGTTCAAGGCTTGCCCGGGCTATGGAGAGAGCTCAGGGCCAGCCTGAACTACAAAGCAAGACCCTGTCTCAAAAAAAAAATTACAAGTTGTATTTGCCACAACCAGAAAAACAGCCAGAGCTTCATCTGCCTGGGGAACCTGCAAATCAGATCTTACTGCCCTCATGTTATTGCAAGAGCCACAGATTATTCCTGTTAAAACAAAAAGTAATTTTCTAACCTTGCTATTGTAATGAATATGCTCAGTGGTGACATTTGTTTGGGTCCTGGTAGAATGGTCACCATAGCTTTCAATACAGATATATAGAGATACATATTCTAGAGCAGTCTGAGCAAACAAGCACTTTCTGACCCATTTTCCTCCAGGTACTCTTAATGTAAAGAAGTGGTGAACCAAGGATTTAGCTCAGTGGCATCTCACAAACCCAAGGTTCTGAGTTTGATCCCTGGTACACTCCCCTGTCCCCCCCCCCAAAAAAAAAAGAAAAGAAAAAAGATAGTGGTATAGAATAGCGATTTTTGAACATTGCTGCCCAAAAATATCACCTAAGAACTTTTCTAACATAGAGACTGCAGCCTTTTCTCTTCACCTGTAACTCCTAAAATGTATCTGTGAGGTAGGGAAAGGGTAGAAAAACTGCACTGGTAATAGACCTTTGAAAACAGGAAGTGACGAACCTAACTGAATATGGGGTGTCCATAAAAGGATTGTGTAGGCAAATCAGAAAAGAAGAGTTGGTGCCAGCAAGGCTTGATAGTTCCTGAACAAATCAGGGACATTTAAAATGATGTCAAGAAATTAGTATTAGGGCTGGAGATTTAGCTCAGTGGTTCCGCCCCCTGCCCAGCAAGTACAAAATCCCTGGTTTGATCCCAGTAACCACATACAATGATAGGATATTGGGCGTGGTGACTCACGCCCACCAGCAATCAGTGCCACACCCCACAGTGCCAGGCATGGTGGCTCACGCCTGTCATCCCAGCACTCAGGAGGCAGAGGCAGGAGGATTGCTGA
>PVIC010011503.1:0-41299 GCA_004025085.1 Thryonomys swinderianus | reverse complement strand
AAAAAAAAAAGAATTATCTTATCTAAAGGGAAAAGTAATCGATTAAAACTTTGCTAAAGACAATATATGTTCTCAGTCAGGCTTTCCTAAACACATGTAACCATAGTTTTTCCATTTTTTTATCCTTTTATTTCTGCTTTTCACCATTACCACTGCCTTCTATAAGTTTTTTTCCCCCCCTGGGGGGAAAAGAAACCGGTGAAAAGCCTTTTATACTTATTTTTTCAAGTGAAAGATAAAGAATTCTTGGGCATCTTTAACACACACTGGTGAAAACAACACCAAAAACAACATTTTGCCCTCTTATTTTCAATATACATTGCAATTCACAGTGATACCTTGGCTACTGGACACAAGCAAAATGCAAACAAACTTTCTGCTGAGGCATAACACACACCATTTGAAGTCCAACAGCCAAAATAGTTCTTCTTCCCAGAAGAAACCTCCCACACTTGGTATTTACTGGCAGAAAATCTTCTAGTCTTCTGAGCAGAATCTCACTCCAGGTACAGACTCAGGTGTTTCAGCTCTACCTGGTCAGCGGACATGTCCAAACTTGCCCTGACTCTCCCCTTTTCATAAGCCAATCCAAAGGCTCTTAAAGCACAACCTATGGCCACGTGGTTAGGTATAGTCAAAGATATGACTCCAGTTCTTTGGTACCAAAGTCTGTTTTAGTACTTTTCTCTTGTTTCTGAGACAAAATATCTGACACCCAAAGTTAAAGCTGGGAAAAGGTTTCCTTAGCTCCCTGTAGAGGTTTCAATCCATCATTGGCTGGCTCCAAGGCAGAATGGTACAAGACAGAAGGCACCTCAGAGAAAAAACTGTTTATTGCAGGCAAAGACAGAAAAAGCAACAGGAGACCTCAAAGATATCTTTCCTATCCAGACAACTTAATGTGGGCAGAACTCACATCCTTAATTTTAGTGCCACTGAGCCTAGCATTGCACCATTAAACAATTCCAGCATCCTATACTTTATATCCAGCTACTTCTGAAAAAGTCCCACCTATGACCTCATAAGGCTTTTGAGGCAACATCTAGACACAAGCCAAAAGAATTTTACTGCTGGTATTGCTAATTTCTTTGGAGCCGTGGTTGTGTTATTTTATATAAATGTCTAAAAACACTAACACAACACTCCATGTGGTCTGAGTGAGAGCAGTGTGTAGACTGGTGTCACTCCTTTGTGTTTGCAACAACACGTGATGCATGACCCACTCTTGGGCCATACAGGTTAGTTTAAGTTGGATTTTTCCATTTGGCTATTGAGCAAAGTTATGAACACTGAGCAGATTTTTGTGTTTATGTAGTGGAAAGTTTGAGCTTGGAGCCATTTGACAACAGAGGTATCTCTGTACTCAGTTTGCCACCACTTTTCCTCTGGTAGTTAGGAATTATATACAGTTATGCAGGTGCCATTTTTCCATAACTTGATTGTCTTAATCACATCAGGCTAATGTAACAAAGATCCCATAGATTGATTGACTCAGGGAGTAGTTTATTTCTTATTGAAGTCCAAGATCAACGTGTCAGAAATCCAGTGTCTAGGAGGGGCTGTCACCTCACTTATGGACAGCTGTTTTCTTGATGAAACGTACGTGCTGGAAGGAGCAAGTATACTCTCTGGAGTTCTTTCTTAATAAAGCATGAATCTCATTCATGAGATGCCCATCCCAGGATCTAATTTTTTCCCGCAGGGTCTAGCTCTTAACAGAGTCATCTTGGGGGATAGGATTTCAACAGAAGACTTTTGAGGGACACAAACACTGGCTATAACATTGATCTTCATTCTCATTTATTACTCTTGGGAAGTGACTACAAGCTATCCGTTATAATATCCAACATATAAGTTAAGGTAACTAAGCCTGATTTTCCTGTAAGTGACTGAGTTACCTTGGGGAACCATCCATACTTTCTTCTTTTCCATCTTATTTTTCATTGCACTCATTAAAGTGAAGAAAATTTACTTTACCAATGTCTTACAACTTGTTTTTAAAACAGATTATAAGAAAAAGTTACAGAAAGTAATTTTAAAAGTAATTATAAAATATCTTACCTGGGTAAAATAGCATAATAATATTGAGAAGGAAGCTGGGTGAACCTTTTTTATTATTACCAATGCTAAATAGGCTCAAGTGGCAGATTTGTACTTTGTGTGAAAGATTTATTTTAGGAAATATTCATTTAATATTATTTGAGGCAGACTGAATGAGTTATGTTCTAGAACTGTATATGTTTGTATGTGAAAAAAGGTTCATTATTCAGGGAGTCTTTTTATTTCAAAACTTCAACTCTTGTGAAAATAAAGAAATTCAAGATCTTTCATTTTCTTTCTTTTAAAAATGTTACTTTACTATAAAACTTATGAGAAAAATAAGAAATATAGGACAAAAATGACCAAAGGAACCTAATCAATATTTTCATATGTCCAAATAATTTTTCTAGTAATTCTACTATATAATGAAACATAAATCTATCTTTGTCATTTATATATTTATTTAATATTATGATGCTTATTTCATTTATTTTAGCTTTTGTTATTTTTTTAAAAAAATTATCTTCCCTTCTTCAACTACTTAGAATCAGTGTAACAAGCCTATATATATTTTATTCTTTCTCCACAACAAACCTCTTTTAAATCAGCAGATATAGATCCAACTGATAATTTTTAAATACCTTCATGATGTTCTACAATAAGAAACTCATTTTATTACTTCCCTGCACTTGGTGTTTCTTTACTATGTTCTCAGTGGCTCACTATGTGTCAGGAACTATTTCAGGTCTTAGCAATCATCTGTGGATAAAATAAAAAATTTTAGCCCTGTATAGGACCTATGTTAGTGCCAGAGAAGAGGCAATAAACAACAAACACATTACAAAAACTGGATTATTGTATGTGTTAAAAATTACTAGTGTTCAGTGGAAAAAGGCACCAGCACTATCAGGAGTTGGGGTGAGTTAAACTGCAATTTTAAATGCTTAAGACATTCCTCACTGATTAGAAAGACTTTGTCCAAAGATTGGAACATAGTGAAGAAAATAAGTAGAGAAGGGCCATCCAAGCAGAGGAGACATTCAGTACAAAATCCTGGAGTGTTGAGGGGCAGCCTGAAGCCAGTGTGGCTGGAGTAAACTCTGTGCTGAACACAGTTTTAGGAGTATTGTGAGTTCCAGGCTATAAAAGGACTTACAGGCAACTGGGAAGTCTTTAGCTGTTTTGAGTGAAATAGTGTTCTAATTTTGGGCTTTGAGATTATAATTTTTAAAAATTTAGCAATGTTTTAGAAAACTAGATGAGGAATTTCTTCTAACTACTACAGAAAATTTCATAGTTAAAATATCACATTAGGGCCAGAGGGTTAGCTCAGTGGTTCTGATGCCTGCCTCACAAGCGCTAGGTCCTGAGTTCAATCCCCAGTAACCACATACAATGCTGGGCATGGAGACTCACGCCCACCAGCAATCAATAACACATACCACAGTGCCGGGCGTGGTGGCTCACGCCTGTAATCCCAGCAGTCGGGAGGCAGAGACAGGAGAATTGCTGAGTTCCAGGCTTGCCTGGGCTCCATAGTGAGCTCAGAGCCAGCCTGAACTACAAAGCGAGACCCTGTCTCACAAAAAAAAAAAAAAAAAAAAAAAAAAAGACATTTGACTCATCTGTATTTGTACAAATGGATGTTTAGGCTTTTAAAAATTTTTGACCACTACAAGTCCAATTGTAATAAAAATAATGGTACTTTTCTTTGTACACATGTCTGATTTCTTCTAGGATATATTTTCAGATATACAAACAGTAGGTTATTTTGTATGTAATAAGTGTCTAAAATTTTTATTATATTTCCTTTTTCTCCTATTTAATTTAGAGTTCTATTTGCTGTATTTCAGTATTTAGTCTCTTCAGACTTTAAGTTATGACATATGGTAAGATTCTAACTTTAAGTTTGTGACATCAAGAGTTTTTCTTGCGACATTGTTTTTGAATGTGTAGTGATATAGTAGGCAGAATAATGACTTCTATCAAATATCTTAATTCCTGGAGCCTTCAAATCTTGTTTTATCTTACCTGACAAGAGGCACCTTACCTTACAGACTGTACAAAGATATTGAGATGGAGAAATTATCCAGCTGGGTCCAATGCAATCACAAGGGTCCTCTCATAAGGGGAGATCAGGAGATTCCAAGTCAGAAAAGGAAAGGAGATGGCAGAAAGGAAAGTCAGACTGATACAGGGAACGAGGCATGAGCAAGGAGTTTAGGGACTTCTACAACCTACAAGAGGCACATAAACAGCCTCTGGAAGTTGGACAAGAAGTAAAGAAGGGATGTATCTCTATGACACCTTGATGTGAGGAGTTCTGATCTTCAGAATTAGACTTGTGTTGTTCTAATAAGTTTGTATTATTCCTAGCCACTACAATTTTAGAAATGTGTTATAGTAATAGGAAACTCATGCCCTACCTATCTATCTACTTATGAATACTTTTTTTTTATAGAGGTGAGATTTTTGGATCTTAGGAGGTATATATTTATAATTGCAATTACCATTTCTAAACCACTACAAAATTGTTATAGCAATTCACATTTCCACTAAAATGTACATTAGATATGACTATTAATTTTTCTGGTCTGCCATGTGAAAAATAATATGGAAACATAGATTTAATTTGCTTATTATTGATGACTAGTAGAATTGAACATCTTTTCATGTTTATAGGTCACTTGAACTTTCTTTGACTATTCATAATGCCATTTTTTTTCTTCTTCCTGTTGTTCTTTTTTACAAAGTAGTAGAAAGTTTTTCAACCTGACAGATAGCTAAATCAATTATATGGGTTACAATTTTTCTATTCTCTTTTATTTTAATCTTTTAGTTTTATTCTAGAAAATTATTTTAATTTTGATATCACTATTTTTAAAATGTCTATGTTTTCTTAGTTGTTTTTATTTGATGAAGAAAAGAAAATTTGCTTTGTTACCATTCTTAGTCAGAAAAAAACAATGGCAGCATTGCTAAGTAAGAAGTACTACGTATCAGTGGGGAGAGCTAGATTTTTGCCTTTAGTTTCCACTTTTCTCCCACCCCCACTTATTTTTTTATTACTGTTGAATTTAAAGCACTTGTTCCTATGAGTATCTGATGTCCATGTTACAATGTTCTAGAAAATTTAGATATTGGCATTTTTCTTTATGTATAGATAGAATTGTCCATTTTTAATGACTTTATTGGTAACATATGTAGGTGATTGTCAGATCAACTTGAAACCCACAATGTAATTTAAACAATTCACTCTAGCTATTGTAACATTCTCATTAGACTGACTTA
Organism: Thryonomys swinderianus; assembly: GCA_004025085.1. NCBI lineage: Eukaryota > Metazoa > Chordata > Mammalia > Rodentia > Thryonomyidae > Thryonomys > Thryonomys swinderianus. The sequence continues at coordinate 35,968 of PVIC010011503.1, read as the reverse complement.
ATTTCTTTATTTGACCTATTTAAACTACTTGCTGCTTAATTTAAAGAAGAAAAGTTAACTTACTTTGAGTAACATTTGGTTTTACTATATATGATGGAATGTTTGGCTATTAAATGTGGAATAACATGTCTCCAAATCCAAATTTTGATGGATCCCTTTATAAAAATGGAAATTATCAACAGCGAAGACAACCCACAGAGTAGGAAAAATTTTAACCAACGGTTCCTCAAAGAACTAATATTTAAAACCTGTAAATAATTGAAAAACATTAGCCCAAATTAAAGATCCTTTTCAAAAATGGGCTTCTGAGGTGCTGAGGGGAATATATACTTCTTAGATGAGCAAATAAATAGATGAAAAATGTTCAACATATTGGCCATTTGAGAGATACAAATTAGAACAACACTGAGATTTCACCTCACTCCAGAAAGAATGGCTATCATCAAGAAATAAGCCAAAGCTAGGGATGTACCTCAGTGGTGCCAAGGCTTTTCGGCAAGTGCAAGGTTCTGAGTTCAAATCCCTGGTACCTTGAAGAAAGAAAGAGAAAGGAAGGAAGGAAGGAAGAAAGAGAAAGAAAGAAAGAAAGAAAGAAAGAAAGAAAGAAAGAAAGAAAGAAAGAAAGAAAGAAAAAGGAAGGAAGAAAGAAAGAAAGAAAGAAAGAAAGAAAGAAAGAAAGAAAGAAAGAAAGAAAGAAAGAAAGAAGAAAAGGAAGAAAACAACAAATGTTGGAGAAGTTACGAGGACAAAGGAACCCGTCTGCATTGTTGGTGGGAGTGTAGACTGGTGCAACCACTGTGAAATTAAAGTGTAGAGATGCCTCAAAACCTCTATAATTAGAGGTCCCATTTGATCAGCTGTTCTCCTTCTGGGTTATCTTCTCAAAAGGAGTACAAGCATCATACCACAGCAATATATGTTCAACCAGGTTTATAGCAGCATAGATTAATAGCTAAATCTTAGAAACAACCAAAATCCCCATCAACAGATGAATGAATAAGAAAAGACATTTTTAAAAAAATATAATGAAGTACTATTTAGCCATAATGAAAGATAAACTTGAGCCATTTCTAAGTAGATGAATGAATCTTGAGAACATACTCTTAAGTTAAATAAATCACATAGGTGTAAATATCACATTGTCACATTGGTGTGAAAAAGTGAAAATGAAAATAAAGACCAAAAAGAATAATAAATATTATAAAATAGGAAGAAATAGTTCAAAATTATAGAGAATATAACAGTTTATAAATACTTAAAATGCTTTATGTAAAAAAGTCTGGTGCTATTAGGAAATGAGCTGAGATGATTAGCAAATGAAATTATTTTAGCAAATGTAAATATATTCTCATGACAGTGGATTTACCACTTACTCTAATCATTTTTGTTATGAAACATTATTTTTTCATAGAACGGCTTTTATATTTTCTTTATTAATATCTACTTGTATCATATTGAAATAAAACATTTTAAGAATGGCTGTAAATCTAGAAATGGATGGTGTCTTGGTGAGGAAACAAATTCTCTCTCACACAGAATGGAGGAGGGGCAGACTTAATCATCCTGTTAAGGTCTATGTGTTGACCATCGATATTCATTGAACACATTTTCTACTTTGTAGAGATTTGATTTAGACTTAGATCTTGATTTCAGGTTGCAGACAAAATTGGATCACATTCTACCTCTAGTCTGTGTGACCATGAGAATTCTAAGTGATTTTAACATTAGTTTCCTTTTCTAGAAAAGAAAAATAGTATATTTTGATCTTCTGTCCTATCTTACAGGTTTACTATACAGATCTAGTGGAAAATGAATGCAGGATTTCTTTGCAGAGGCATTGATGATTACCTTATTTGTATCTTCTGAATTGAAGTATTTTTTTCCTACTCTGAAATTTAAAGCATATTGGCTTCAAATTTCTATGTACTCTCCCAAGTTAGAATTCATTTTTAACATTGTTATGGATTGTATTTTGAGGGTCAGATAAATATAGCATTTTCAAAAGATTAACAAAATACATTAGTTTGTAAAGTAGTGATTTTATTTGAGATCTCTAGAGAAATAACTTTAGGATCCTGTTTTGGAATCAATGTTTCCCTCATAAACAAAAGTGATACATTAAAATGTATTTACCTTTTTCTGTGATCCACGGGGATTATACTCAGGGTCTTATGTCTGCTGGTCAAGCCCTCTATGATCAACCTAAATACGCAGATGCATATATAACAGTTAAAGTAGTAACTGACATTCACTGATCACTTATGATCCAATTTACATTTGAAGCACTGGCCATAAAATAATCCTGCACAGATGTTTCCAGTAGCTACTATTAGGATCTCCATTTTATAGGTAAGACATTTGGAATACAGAGAGCTTGTCAATTCCCCAAGATCACACAGCTTTACTGTGGTAGATCTAAGAGTTTTAGGCAGGATTTCTGACACTAGGCTTTGTGCTCTTAACCACTACACTCTACTTTGTTAATTTATTTTCCTTCCTCCTTGACAACTTTACTGGGTCTGTTTCAGTTTCTTTACCATTAGAAAGTAAAAAGCTTTGGGTCAGCATTTTCAGACACTTTCTCTATTCAGCCATGGAAAGTAATTTGAAGTTCTTTTTGTGGTAATAGATGTGAGAGTTGGGCTGGGGTTTGCCTTGTATAAGCTGTTTGTGTAATTAAGAAGTCTTTCAGATATCGGGGTTCTTCAAGTAAGTGGAATTTGGATTGCTATTGCCAGTATATCTGTGAAAAGTAATTAACTCCAATATGGCTGGTTTTGCTGCAGTTATTTTACTAAAGAAATGAAAGTTGTCAAAATTATTTAAAACCAATGTTTGTTTCTGGCGGAGACTAACAGCAACGGTGCTTTGAGCCATTATCAGATCATTTTAAATATGTAGACTTGGAGATATCTTCATGCTTTGTGGTCCTATTATACAATGTCGGATGAGGCCCTGAGAGCCACAGTTGTGTTCGGTTCATTCTATAAACAACCCTGTTCCTGTGGTCCTTGATTCCCCAGGTCTCTTTTTCTTGTTTTCTAAAATGCATGTCTGCGTGAAGCAACGTGATCCACAAGTCCGTCCATCCTCAGTCCAGGGGATGTTCCAAACGGCTCATCACGGAAGTGCCCTGGGAATCTGTCTGTTCTAGTTCTTCCCAATCCTTTTTTGATAATAGTTTCTCTTAACTTTGTATGCAGTATTTTTCTTGATTTTTACATGAAAACAGTTTCAAATTTATAGGAAAACTGCAGCCACTAAGGAACTTTTCTTCCTTGACCCTTTCAGAGAAAACCCCTGACATGGATGCTCTCGACTCTGTGTCCAGTTTGGATTCTCCTATGTGGGCATAATGTAATTGTCAAAGTCCGGAAAACGACACTGACAGATCTCTTCCACGTGACCCTCTGCTTCATTCAAGGTTTTGTCAACATGTCCTAGGCATTTCTTTATAAGAGGATCTAGCTGAGAATTGTACATTGCATTATTTACCTTTTTTTTTTTTTTTTTTTTTTTTTGAGACAGGGTCTCGCTTTGTAGTTCCGGCTGGCCCTGAGCTCACTATGGAGCCCAGGCAAGCCTGGAACTCAAAAATCCTCCTTCCTCTGTGAGTGCTGCCTCCTGAGTGCTGGGTTTACAGGCATGAGCCATCAAGCCTGGCATTGTGGTCTGTGGTACTGATTGATGGTGGGTCTGGGCCACCCTGCCTGGCAATGTGTTGTGTGGTTACCAGGGATCAAACTCAGAACCTTGAGCTTGCCAGGCAGACACCAGAACCACTGATCGAAATCCGCAGCCCTGCCATGCGTTTTTCATCTCCTTTCATCTGGAATCCTCAGTCTTTCCTTGACCTTGAGGCTTTTCAAGATTGCATGTAGTTTCTTTTTTCTTTCTTTCTTTCTTTCTTTTTTTTGAAAGCTTTAGATAGCTTTGTCTGATGTTTCTTTATTAAAAAAATTTTATTTTACATATTTTTGGGTAAAACTATCACAGAACTGATTCTGTGTTCTCTTCATTGTGTCCTGTCAGGTGTGACATAAATTGTTTGTTCTTGGGCTGGTGATGTTAACTTTAATCTTTTCACTGAGGATATTTTATAAAGTTTATCCATTGTAAAGTCACTGTTGTCTTTTCTTTATACTCAGCATGTTTTTGTAGTATTTTGATGTGTTGTAAATAACTTATTTATTAAATTTCACCTATTAGTTTACTATCTGTTGATGCTTAATTAATGAATAGCTCACTTTATTACAATGTCAGTTGCGATATGATGATATTTCTCATTCTGGTATTTCTCCTACATTTATTTGTTGGTATTTTATTGTACAATCCCACTCATTCTTGCATTTAGGACAGAGATTAAATCTTTGTTTAAAATCACAAGATCGGCAACTGTTTGTTTCTTTATTTTTGGTACTAGGGACTGAGCCTCGCACTTTGCAGGAAGGCGTGGTGTCACTGAGCTGGATTCCCATTCTGATCAATGACTCTCAAGTTAGGATTCGTCATGTTATCTCAACAGGGATCTCTAATTTCATAGTAGTGGCTCTTCTCTGGCAGCTCTTCAGAAATCCACAGATCCAGATAACTATGCTTAAAGGATATGTATCCACCTTCCAATGCCAGGACTATTTTGGACTTCTTGTTCATACTCCAATCCCTTTATGTTTCAAGGACAGCTAGAAGGGAAATTCAACATGTTCAGTGACTGGTAAAGCACAGCAGGAATCAATGCTGGTTATAATACAGGGTTAAGAAATCTGTATCTCTTGATATGCCAAATTTTATTCCATATGAGGCTCAGGGGCTAGCAGTGGTAATACTTGGGGCCTTGAACAGTCATTATTAACTAACTGGTATGAACAATGTCAATATTTCAATAAATTGTGTGTCGGACCAGTTCTTACTGGTGGGAAATAAGGCCTCCAGGTGCTATAGCAGATGTCAGTATAAATTTGTTCATGTGACAGGGTTTTGGAAAGGATAGAAATAGACAAATTTGCTCATGTACATTTAAAGTAACACTAATAAACTTGATGTTAGAATGGAAGTGTTTGAAATATTGACTCATGTGTTTTGAATTGCTCCCTATTCCTTTCTATGTGAACCAGGAAATATCCTCAGCTGCACTGTAAGAGAAGGAAAAGAAAATGCAGACTCTGATGGGGTTTGAAGGCTAGTACATATCCTGAGCAAATTTTCTTTCTTACTTTCTAAGACCAGAGGATGTTTTTATGAAATAGAGAGTCACAGATTGAAAAATAAGTTTAAAATAATAGATTCTCCATGATCCTGAAAAAATGAAATTTTTGTCCTTTGCCTTCCCTCCTTGAACTCAAAATACTGCAGAAGACAGAAATTCAGAAGCCACCAGGGAATCTTGAGAAGAGAACTGGTGACTCCCTACTCGAGGCCAACACCATTTCCCCTTATTCTTCAGCAATGATGCAGCAGTAGAAAAATTTCCTTATTCCTGAAAGAAGCCCCAGAGGAAAAAAATATAAAAGAAGCCCCAGAGAAGTGAGAAGCCTTAAACAGCTTCTTCAAGCTGCCTAGAAGAGCAGAGTAATTTCCATATTGCAGGGAAGGAGAATTACCAGATCTAAGGCGCAGTGTAGAAAAGAGGGGGAGGGGATGTAACTAGAACCTCTGTAGTTAAGTTCTAGCCTCCTGTGAGCCTGACAGCACAAAGCAAATTAATTAATAAATAGACAGAAATGAGACATAGAAAAGAAGCTGAGTTTTAGCCTGATTCATGGTACTTTTGGCAGCAAAGATGAAAGCCCCCAGCTTTCCAAACTTTTATTCAGAATATTGGAAGAAAGCAGTGTAACAGGTTACTCAGAGGGCATCATGTTACAGCTGTCTCAGAGGGTAGTAGTTTTGGTACATCAAGAGTAACTAATGTAACAGGTCACTCAGACAGCAGCATGTTACACATCTTAGAACAATGAGAAATTAGGTAGATAAAGGTCCTGGTATAGTTCTCCCCTGGAGCATCATAGCATGTGGAACCATTGAGGTTATTGTTGTTACCAGAGATGAAGATAAAGAGTCAAATCCTCTAGTTCAGATAGGTCATAACTGGTCTTCAAGCAGGAAATCTTGGTCCCATCATAGTCTCAATTGTGCAATAAGATTGCTTGCTGCAGAGCAGTACTTTAGGAAACAAAAGACAACTGAGCAACGTAATGTAAAGCAGGAATGATGATGTTTCAGGATATGCTAATATGTGTGGATGATGACTTAGAAGCAATGGCTGGCCCATCCCTTATTGGAAGCAATATAAACAACCTGATAATTGCGTGCAAACACTGGAAAAATAGGGGTAACCTTTGAATTGTCCTCTTCTTTCTTCTCAGTGAGTGGGGATATTAATAGAAATTAAGTTGAGCTACAGAGAAATAAAGCTACATGTTTTGCATACTGGAGTTGGTGGATCTTCATTCTTCTCTCTATACCTGGCATTACTCAGTACAGATCCATCAGGGTGTATGCTTTTCTTTCCAAGATGGTCTAAAGTAAACTGCCTGTGTGTGAAAGCGATGATTCTAACACAGCAGTGATAACAGACCAAAGATACTCAATGCAGGCAGAAACCTTTGAACTCCACTATTTTGTGAGTGACAGTGACTTGGGGGAATATAATTATCCCATACAGTTCTACCCACATTGAGCATCTGTTTTGCAGTGAGCTCCTGCTGCTCGACTATACTTTGGCAGGAGTTTTGACTGGGGCACACAGAAGTCAAGTGGCTCAACCGGGCTGCACGGAGGTGGTCACTCAGCCCACCTTGGGATCCGGGACCTTTATGGCACTCAATTATCTGCCATGAACACTGGGTCTTCCTGCCTTATGAATGCAGCTGCAGTCTCCTGTTGAAAAAAATTTGCCTTCTTTCACATAGCAGGCGTAATTAAGAACACAGCTGCAAATTGGCTTTTCTCAACAATTTTCCCTGCTGTCCCATAAAATGTGAAAAATACGGGCCAGTACATTGATTAGACAGACTCTTAGGGTTGAATTGTGTAATCTACCCACTTCTGGCACTTCAAAATAAGTTTTTGCTCTTCCACTGGAATTTAAAGAAGTGAATGGAAAATAACAGTAGCCTGGATACTTCTTAGTTGAGTGCTTCATGGACACAGAGTGGAAGGATGTAACCAGTGTACATCTTCACATGAGTGTATAGCCCACAAGCACACATCCACCCATGCTTCTGGATTGTGGCGCAGAGTATATTATTTCTTAGCAAGTACTGACTTATTTTTTTTTCTTCTCTGAAGGGCCCTTGAAGCAAGTAGTCATTTACTTTGTGTCTGCCCAACAGTGAGGCAAAGAGGGCTAGGAAATGTGGGTTACCATAGTCCTACTGTCCTCTTTTTTCTGTTTCAGTGGTGATGTGATAGTGTAGTGAACATAGGGGTCAGATGACCTGGGTTCAAGTTCCACATTCACCTTTTAGGCTCTAGGGACTTAAGTAATTTAACGGCAAGGAACCTCAGTGTCTTTACTGTGAAGTTGGAGAGATTATGCAGTTGCTATGAATACCAAATTTTGTTGCAAGTTGATGCTGTCCAGTACAAAGATTGGCCCATTGTATGTGCTCAATAACTTGCTTGATTACCCAAATCCTCATTGAGACATAAGAAACCTTGTTAAAGAGAAAAAGGGCAATCCAGATTTACTCTCACTGAATCGCCACAACATTTATACAAAACGAGTTTTATTAGACCGGGGCCATTAAATTCAAGGAAAGAATAGAGAATTTCACTTTAATGTAAGTTCCCTGAACAACCTGTATTCACAGAAAAAGAGAGCCCAACAATGAAACACCTTGTAACCTAATTCTACAAGGAAAAGAGAGAAATAGTCCTGCTGCACTGACTTTTAAAGCAAGCCACCTATGGAGGAAAAGGTACAGAGAAGGCGTCAGAAAGACATGGGCTGCATTTCCTCGGTCTTTATTCACTTCACTCTGGTTCTTATCCAAATAATGAGCCTAAGAGAATCCTTGGCGGCTTCACAGCAAGCTCCCGACTGAATTCCTCACTCAGATTCACTAGTTAGCTGCAGACAATGCACAGCTGCCTTCTCTGTAAATTCATCCTGATAAATGGCCGGGCCCCATGGAATATGTGGGCCCAGACTGTGGGATGAAGCAATTGGGTGGGGGGTGTACGGTCTTTACATGGCCTCCCAACGCAGAGGAAAAATGGCAAATAGATCAGAAACTTGCAGTGGAGGGGAAACGACACTCTCCCTACTGGGCTGCTGCCCTACTTTAGCTCCTTGGGAGGATTCCGGAGGCAGGAAAGCCAAGGTTCAGTGCCTTGCACAGGCACAGTTAATACACCTGTACCCTCCCTGCGGATGCAAAGTCAGCCTTTAAATCCAGGGAGGACATCTCCAATCAGAGAGTAATGCATTCCATTAAGTGTTTTTCAGCTTTTCTGTATCATTTTAACCACCCCCTCCAGTCCTGCCTACCACATTTATTCATAAAGAAATGAGCTGGAGAAATAAAAGGACATGCACATAAATAACATTCTTTGTAGAATAAAACAGATGTATAAATCTCTTTGCTGGTACTTACTCTAATGAAGAAGATTACATTCATCTTAAGTGTTCACCTGTACTGAGAAGAGAAGAGCTGTTTAAGATGTGAACACACACTGATTCCCTATGGTAGAAGGAAAAAAAAAATAAAAGAATGGATTTGCCATGTCAGGGGAAGTGCCACTCCACAATTTAAGTCCCACAAATGCCATTCAAAGCCACAGCACTTATTCTGGAGACAGATGAGCCCAGGACACTTGGATGGCAGGGGTGGTGCTGTTAACCTCTGTTCCTCACATCCCTCAGGAGAGCAGACAACACCTCTATTTTCAGTGTTTCTTCTGAATGATTTCCCGCCTCGTGGATTGACAGGTACTCTGATTATCTGCCTAAGGAAAATGAAGGGATAAACAGCCGAGAGATGAAGACTGACTTGAAAGGACTGCGCTAAGGAGTGTGTGTTACACTTGGAGAACGAAGAGCATAAGAAGGAGGCATGTGGAGAAATGTCAGATTAGCACCTAAATATATTTTTGAAGAGAAACACAGTGTTTTGCCGAAATGGACTATACTGGAATAGTAACAATTCCAGACTGTCACTGTCACAAGGCTAGATAGAGATTTATCTGAGGAAGGTAAATGCCGTTCTGTTTTTACCATGGAGAACGGTGCTCTGTAAGGCAGGTTTGAAGGCATTGCATTCAGTAATCTGTGGTAGAAGCCAGGGACCTTTATTTGAAAACTTTCTCCTTACAGGAATGTGATGAAAGACAGGGCGGGGGACAAAGTAATACACAAAGTGTGGTTTACTTTAAGTAAGGAATGAAGTATTTCTGATCACTTGAGAGACAAGAACTGACTTTCTTTAGCATCGTCCTCAGTGTTTAAGATGCCCTTCCCAAAGTGCAATCTGCCTTCACCAGGGAGTCTGGGACATGCCTGCTTGAGGCCTGTGCTCAGTTTCCTATGTTCTAAAATTTATTACCCTTCTTATATTTTACTCCTCACTCTACCTTGAGTGACCTTCTGGGAAGATACTGTGCAGTTAACTTTGATTACCTAATATTGGATTATATTTCAGATAGATGCTCAGCTGAGTAGGAGTAAATGTAGAGACAGCTGTTTCCTACTCAGCTGGTATCGTTTAGTGTTGAACGTTCCCACAGGCCTCTCTGTTAAGGGCATGGTCTCTAGAGTGGTGGTACTGGGAGGTGCTGTGGGCATGAGAGGTGGAACATAGTGGCAAGTCCTTGGGTTCCTGGGGATGCAATCTTGAAAGAGATTGGAAGTCTCCTCTTATTCTTTACCCCTCTGTTCCAATTCAAAACATGAGCAGTTTGCTTCATAATCTTTTCCTGTCATGATTTGCTACCCCCACCGAAGCCTCAGGCTGATGGGATCACTTGATTCTGAACTTGAATTCAGAACTATGAGCCAACATCAATCCTCTTTACTTTGTAAGTATCTTCCCTTAGGTATTTTGTTCTAGTAATGTGAAACTGATGGATACTTCAGATTTCTAATTCTAACAGATAGTATAAGTTTATTTTACCTCCTCTGAGAAAAGCAGTATAAGAGGTTTTTTCTAATGTAATTTTTATGTTTTTGAAGGGAAACGAGTCCTGTGGCCATGCTAAGTCAAAAGAACAACAAAAACAATCAGTCCACAGCTATATAAAAACCAATGTTTAGCTCCTCTGTTTTAATGTCAACAAGTTCAATGACCATGAGTTACAAGAGAATTTGCTGTCAAAACTGGTTGAACCAGCAAGTGATGAAGACTTTTGAAACACCTCTGTATTGTTTTTCTCACTGATTTAGAAAACACAGGCACATGCAAGGCTACGTCTATGACGCTGCAGCACAAAACCTCTGCATTGTCTGCTGTGTCAAGGCCTGGACTTGGCAGGGGACTCATCTGCTGCCTGGACAAATGAGGTCGTTCAGTTTTTGTCTCTTTCTCTGGCCATGGCTCGCACTGCTCTGTTAACATTGCTGCTAAGATGGGGCACAACTCTTGTGATTAAGACCATGCCCAGTTTTTGTGTGTCGTTGTCTACATACACATTCTTCCAGTTCACATTTTGCCCTGTGAAAATGATATGAATCAACATTGTTTCAAAATCTGCTACACAGCTGTGCTTGAATCTATCCAAGTGTGATGGACCTGCCCCTCTTGGTCCTGCAAGGAGGAGACAGACCAGCTTGTGGTTGTCAAGAAGCACAGTCCCTGGAAAAGGACTTCCCGTGTCCTTGACCTCTGTCCTGCAGGGGCACATTTAGCCTTTTCCTGATCTATTCACATACTAAGTCTGCTTGGGTTCACATACTTTTTTTCCCTTGCAGTTTTCTCCACTTCTCATCCCTTCTGCAAAAAACTGATCATTCTTTCCATTTTCTTCCTCATGGGAAAACTTAGAGTAGCCAGGTAAAATAAATGGTGGGCACTAATCCTAAAAGGAAAGTGACATCTTAGTTAGACATTTGGGGTTTTCCGGGGCACCATTCAAAAGTGATAGTGTTTAAAGATCTATATAGCTATTGTTGTCTGTTGTGGTCAAGACAATGCTTGGAGACACAATCACCCTCCGCTGGGTTTATGTGTCAGAGGAACTGCAGGGCACAGCCCACCCAGCGCAGGGCCCCTGCAAGGCGGCTGTTATGCACAGAGCCCAGTCATGTTCCTTTTTTCTTAAGGCCACAATGCACTGTTCAAGCTGCTTTTGTTGCAAGAGAGCTGTTCTCTCCTCCTCCTGCTGGCTGTCACTTGCTGTGTTGATCTGCCCAGTGCTATTGAGGTTGTGCCGCAGGGGTCCTCACAGCAGGCCTCCACCCTCCCCACCTGTGACCACTATTCACCTCATCTCACTCGATTCCTGCCTCCTTCCTGGCTCTGTTCTGCGCACTTGCGGAATCTGGCCTGACTGCACTGAAGGAGGCTAAGAGCAGTCCCTGCCTGGAGGGAGAGGAAGGGCAGCACTTCCTCGACCTGTTCTTCATTGGGTCACACAGACAATGGTGTGAAAACATGTGGAGAAACCGAGGCACTCTTGTCCTCACCCGGCCCTGATGCTCTGAGCTGTGGGGCCCTGATGATATTTTCAACAGGAAACCTAAAATGCTTTAGGCTTCTGCCTCCACTTTCCTTCAGGGAACACTGAGGGAACGCCCAGATCTCAGTGATGCCACAGTTTCCCTTCTCACCCCGCTCCCTGCCCTTACCGAAGGGAGGATTTAGAAAGCTGACTCAGGAACTTTGACTGCTGGCCAGGTTCCTGGCAGGGCCCGTGCTTTCTGGAGCTAAGCAATGTGTGTGACTCGAGGCCTAGCCGTGGCTTCTGGTGCAGCCCTGCGCGGCACACAGGAACCTCACTGTGGCTCCAACCCCAGGATGTGCAGGTACCATCAGCAAAGCCTCTGCATTGTACTGTCAATTCCAGGCACACTGTGCTCTGGGTTGTGGCCAAGGTCCACGGGACAAGTTGTGCCAGAGTTGTTGGAATATCTAGCCCATAACTGACTTTTTAGGAAACACTGTCAGTGTATAGCGGCAGAAAATCATTTAAATGTCCTTAAGACAACCAGGCAGCCTGGTGTGGGCTGCGCTCCACAAGCGAACCCGGGATTGTCAGCACATTCTTTCCTGAGCTGTCACCACTGAAAATTTATGCTGCACATTAGGCCCTCCCTTGTTTGTAATGCTGACTATAGATGCAGGCACTTGATTTCTCTTCATTTTGCAGATGAGTTGGTTTGAAGACTAGAATTAAAACACGAGTGGCTTATCAGACAGCAGCAATGAAAGTGACAGAAAGCCTAGATTTTCTCCCTCCCTTTCGTTTTCTTCCTTTCCCTAAGTTTTGCCTTACATATGGCTCTTGTCGGTGTGGCTCACCTTCATCAAAGTGGCACCTAAAGCGTTCTTGTTACAAGGGTGCCGGTTCAGTTTGAGGAGAGGCACAAATGGCAGTTGCTTGGTGTAGTCCGGCAGACTGTCCTGGGGCGGGGGGAACCCCGGGATGCTGTCTGCTACTGAATGTGTCTGCTGAAAGGTGGCTGACATGGCAAGGCAACCGAATTTTAACATTTTGTGCAACTTTAATCAGTCTAAATTTAAATAGCTACTTGTAATTCTTGGCAACCGTGTTGGATGATGTAGATTTATAAACCGATCCGTTCATTTTGCATATGGAAAGGCAGACCTGGGGAAGTTACTGGTATTGAGCCAAGAGCTCATAATTGATCCAAGCCATCTAAAAGATTAGTTTGCACCTTTGGCTGATAAAATAGTACGGTTTTAATGTCTGTTGCATTTCATCATAATTTTTTTAAAAAGTATTTTGTCTTAAACGATAAGAGAAACAAGATATATTTAGGTACAATTATTCTTTGTGCCAGGTTAGCCTTTGCGCAATTGCCTGCCCACCAAAGGGCACCTCGACTGAGCTCCCCCTGTTATTCCACAAAGCACCACGCGGTGGCGCTGTGGTACAATTTCTGAGGCACGCAACCTCGGAGCCCAACGACAAAGAGCAAGGAATCCAGCTTTTCTTCCTATTCCGGTTCTGTTCACCTCTAATAGTTTATTCTTTTATGCTCAGGTCTTTGAATATTTTACTTTCCAATCGAAAGAGAAATAACATTTTTTTTTCTGTGATTCTACCCAGACAGAATTCCATCTGAAGGAAAGAAAAGACTGAAGTTGGTTCCAGTTTTAAAAATATATTGAGAATGAAAAGAAATTTGAACAGATGTTCACCAATAGATAAAGGTAACGTGACATAGACATATTACTCTTCAGTACTCCTGATGTCCTGATCTCTGAAGACACTTTTTTTCTTTAAATAAAGATTTAATTTATTTACTTTTGGAGGACAGGCTTTTCCTATTGTAGTTCAGGCTGGCATTGGTGCACAGTGGTATTCCTGCCTCCACCTCCTTTGTGCTGGTGTTACAGGCGCGTGGCATCATGTCCAGCTTTGAGGACACATTCTTCAACAAGGTCTCATATCCCTAAATTATTAGCCCTATCATTGCTGGGAAATGGGGCAACACACACGAGAATTTGCAGACTGTGTGGGACAAACATGCCTGACATGTATGGTCCGGAAAGGCCTTGCTTATGGCCGTGTTAAGAATTTTTTGTTGAAGCAACTCAGCACTTTAGTATCTGAGGCCCTCAGGCTCCGCACCGCCCATTCTATTAACGCAGTTCTTTCTCCTGGAGAGAGGACTTCATGTAGATATTCAATAACGCCGTGTGCCTTGTAATTCCTTTAAAAGTTAATGAATGTGTTTGAATTAATTTTAATAAATGTTGATTAATTGCAGTTTGACTTGCGTTTTGAAGAACAAAGGCACCCCACGGTATCTGGCAGATTTTTCTCCTTACAGCTTGAAGGTGCCCACAGCAGATGGCAGTGTTGATCTACAGATGCCCCTGAACAAGGCTGGTGCTGACACTTGTGCAAGCTCCCACACCCGCTCTCTCAGTTGAGCTGCTCAGCAAAAATGGCACCACCAAAATTAGGGCCTTGACAGAGACAGAGGGAAAGGCCTTGGGAGAATTCAAAGCAATCACTGGGATCGCGGTGGGCTCAAGCTATGGAAATTATTTCAACTTCTGTAATTCAGTTCAACCACGTTTTATTGATTGGGTGCAGAGCCACATCTCTGAAGAATGTGGTCAAAGGATCTCAAACAATGGCTTGCTCTATGTGCGTGAGCTGGGGGATGAGGAGAGAAAACGGGAAAGGAGGGAAAGGATACAAATGATATCGTGTTTATATAGAGACTCTGCATATATATGTGCGTTTATATAGATTCTGTGTGTAGATGCAGACATGTCTCTGTCCATCTGCGTCATGAGTATTACATGTAGATTCTACGGCCGGCCAATCATGGCCGTTGGAAGAGTGAAGCGTGCAGAGAAAGGCCCCTAACTGGATGCCTTGCTGGTCTGGATATTGGAGAGACAGGACTATAATCTTCCAAGGTTATTTTCCGCTTTGAAGTTTTAAAAGTTTGTATTTTCATCGACGCTGGCACCTCTTCAGAATTCATCTCTCTCCCCGCTCACCTTCAGCTCACACTGGAGCGGGGAAGCCAAGGAGCTGGATCACTCTCAATGTCATGTCTTCTTTGTTCTTTGGATGCTGTTTACAGGACTCCTGTCCAAACGCGTGTGATGGTGACCAAGACAATTAGGGAGATGAGCTCGGCGTGCGTGATTCCATTTTCCGCCTGCTACAGCGCGAGAGGAGGAGCCCAGCAGGGCTCAAGATAACCAAATTTTATTTTGCCCAAACGAAGAAGACATTAATTTTTAAAATTACTTTGGAGTTCTAACAACATTTAAAGTTAACTCAAACTTGATCATTAAAAGAAGTGTCTCAGCATTTTCAGCATCATTTTACATTTATTTGTCCTCTCTGAAGGTATTTTTGTCTCCTTTAAAAAGATTTTAAAAAGCAGTAAATTTTCAAATTAATTTCATGGTATTTTCTGAGCCTCTTTGTGTATTTTGAATTATGTCACATCAACCTGTTCATAAATTCCAGGTTGCTTCATTTCATTACTATTGCTTTTGTGTCATGTGAAAGCATTAAAATGCCACAGAATAATAACCTTGAACAAAAAAGCATGGCTAAAACAGCTCTGGTATTTTCTGAATATTGATTCTCTAATTGGATTAGAGTCTCCTTTTGACAGAAATCCAAGGAAGCGAAAGGCCAGGCCATGATTCACAACTGGTTGGATCTTGAGCCAATGATCATGGGTGATGTTCATTCATTCAACAAACTCTGATTAAGGGTCTGTCATGGGCCCAGCTCTGCGTGCTGCTGACACCAGCCATGCAGCCATGCTTTGGTGGGAGTGAACAGGCAGGAAAGGCAGCGTGAGCAGGAAGTTTGTTCTGCTGTGATTTGGGGTCTGCCTGGAGGGGGTGGAAGAGCCCTTGGGTATTGCTGAAGACCATTGAAATGTCAGGTGGCCCAAGAAAGGACACCAAGGCTTTCCTCTCCAGGTGCCTGGGATCAAACAGTGGCTCCAGGGCGACAGGCATGCCCTTCATGGGAAGCTCTAGGGCCAGTTTCAGAGATCTTATAGCTCCCCTAGTGACCCAGAGTTTGGTGGTATCAGTTTACCTGGGGTCTGAGACCTTCGGACAGCTACTGAAATGAAAACTAATGAAACAATAAACTTTATGAGCTTTTGAAAAATGTTGGGCACACTGTGGGGGTTTTGTTGAAATGTTCATATAGCAGTGTAAGCATAGAGCACTATTTCAGGAAGAGGTAACTGGTCAATTTTGCTTTTTGTCACTTAAGTTTCTACATTGTTCTGATGAACATTCTTGCAGATGGGGCAAGCCAAGTTCATCTGTAAGGCTCACTTGTTCTGCTGCATTTTCCTGGTGATCTACCCTCATGCCCACCTTCTAGGAGTTAGCTGGGTCCTTTGTATCTTGGAAATAAAAATTATGATCAAACATTTACCATGTAGCAAGTGATTTTAGATACTTCACCTACGCATCACAATAACCCATGAAACTAGAATTATATTAAAGACATTTCATTGAGTATCAGAGAAAGGATTTTTATTCAACAATGTGAAACTCTAAAATCCATGTATTGCCTTCAAATGAATCTATACAAGGACCTTAAATACATGGGTGTGAGGTCAGCTGATCTTTCCTTTTTCTTTTCTCTCTTTCTTTCTTTCTTTCTTTCTTTCTTTCTTTCTTTCTTTCTTTCTTTCTTTCTTTCTTTCTTTCTTTCCTTCATTCTTTTCTTTCTTTTTTCTTTTTTGTTTTGTGAGACAGGGTCTTGATTTGTAGTTCAGCCTGGCCCTGATCTCACTATGTAGTCCAGGCAAGTCTTGAACTCACAGCAGTCCTCCTACCTCTGCCTCCCGAGTGTTGGGATCACAAGCATGAGCCACCATGTCCAGCATTGTGGTGTGTGGTAATGATTGCTGGTGTGCGTGAGCCATCACCATCAGTATTGTTGTATCTGATTACCTGGGATCAAGCAAGGGACCTTGTGCTTGCTAGGCAGACTCCAAAACCACTGAGCTAAATCTCTGGCCCCAACTGATCTATTTTCTACAACATCTAATAAAGAATCAGTGTTCTTTTGTGGATATACCAGCTGAGAGCAAACTGGGCAACAATACTGTTACTTAGCATTACCATCCACTTTCATATTATTAAGATTTATAAATCTGCTCATTTCTTAGCAAGACAAAGGCACGGTATAGTGAGTTTCTGCATTTTCCAGAAGGAGCCACAGCTGCACTGGATGTGTCAGCCATTCAAAATCTGGTTACCTTAGTCTTTCTTTTGTTTAGCTTCCTTGCTAACCCTTCACCTGGTCAAGCAGGCTGTTGGAGCACTGGCATTTGGCTAACTAGTGCAGATGAAGAGGAGCTTCTGAGTGAGATCCTATCAGTAGAAGTAGGTTAGACCTACAAATGGCGTTATGGTTTGACTGCTGTTTATCATCTATATAGTCTTAAACAGATTTCCAGTTTTTATTCAATTTTAAAAGGAAAGCTTAAAGTGAATGCTTTTATGATTTTCATCGTTAAGAGAAGTCCTCCATACATTTTTCCAATAAAAGTGATGTATTTTCTCCCATTCTTGATTTCACACACAAAAACATAAATCTTTGAGAGGACTAAAACACACTCCTCTGGAATGTCACTGTGTTTGCCCAGCCAGCCTCACCTCTGCATCTCTGGCCTTTCTTTCCTAGTATTTTTCTCCACCCCAAAGCTCACAGGGCCTTTTACCACAGCTGCCATTCTACCCACAGGAAGGTGCTCACTACGTGAAGTATGGTGTGGTCCATCCGGACCCACAGAAGTCATCTTGTTCTTCAAAGTGAGAATTATGTTGCAGAGCCTTCATAGAGAATATATTCAAGAGTCTAGAATTACTTTCCAAGCTTCACCAGTGTGATCACAGACTGAGAAAATACCAATTTCCCCTGGGCCAAATCTTAATCCTCTTCTTGAGGAAAGAGTATTCATTTTTATATGAATCTTTAAATTGTCAACTCTAAAACTTATCACTTTCCTATCCGAATATACAACTCTCCTAAATATGAAAATCGTGATAAGTCACATTATTGCAAGAGAGAACATAATATTCAATGATGAAAATATCTTTGATCTCTTATATTTTGTTTTACTATACTGAATATTCACTGGTGAGAATTTTTTTTTATTATGGATAAAGGAATGTATCTGTATGAACCCATATACAAAAATGTAACTGTTGGGCCAGAGGGTTAGCTCAGTGGTTCCAGAGCCTGCCTCACAAGCACAAGGTCCTGAGTTTGATCCTGGTAACCACATACAATGCTGGGCGTGGAGACTCACGCCCATCAACAATCAATATCACATACCACATACCACAGTGCCGGGCGTGGTGGCTCACGCCTGTCATCCCAGGACTCGGGAGGCAAAGACAGGAGGATTGCTGAGTTTGAGGCTTGCCTGGACTACATAGTGAGCTCAGAGCCAGCCTGAACTACAAAGCGAGACCCTGTCTCAAAAGAAAAATGTAACTGTTTTCAAAGTTTGTGTTTAACTCTGTATGAGATATTATAATTATTTATTCATTTTTCAAAACAGGCAATGTGCCTATGGAGAGATCAGTGCATTTTCAACAACATGGGGCTATCTCTAATGTCATTCCTGATGACAGTATGAGGCTATACCTAAGACAATAACTTATTTGGGTATAAATTTCCAGTGGAGGGAAGAGGAAGTAAGTGTCCTAGACATTCTGTAAATTCTCAAATAGCTTGACAAAATGAAAACTCCCCACTGAACTGGCTTAATAAGAGTGGCCAAGAATTGGCTGGCACTGTCAGAATATGAACAGTTGAAATTATTTGCTATCCCTAATCATATGAGTGAATATAGTTTTATCTATGAGAAAAATTTAACACATTTTTCTTCCTAAAAATAATAAGATGTATAATAAAAAGGATATCTCCTAACACCTGGAGGAAAATAAGGAAGTACATTGCTACACAGGTGACAATAATGACAGGACAATTCTGACTTCAAAACACAGGCAGTGATCACTTGTACAACAAGACTGACTTGAAAGAATATTGGCCATATTTGGGCAATTATAGCATTGTTTTATTGTAGGAATAGAGAACTACTGAAAAAAAGTTTTACAATTTTGATTGGTCAAGTTTATGTTCAACAAATATCAACCATAGATATTATTAGACACAGTTTGATTCAGTGAAAGTGGTGCGGCCTTGAATTTTAATTTTGACCTGAGCTCAGTCAAACTTCCTGAACAAAAGATGGTGAGCAAAGTTTAATTAACAAAAAGCAGTAAATAAAAGATAGGATAGTTAACTGCATGTAGAAAAGCAGTGGAAAGTATACTGCATGGTTATACTGTTAGCAAGGAAATGAAAAATGGAACCACTGGGCCAGATAGGAAATACAAGTGAAAATTTTGTGATTCTATCTTTTAAATTTTAATTTATAATTTAAAACTTGGACTGTGCAGATTTTGACAAGGGTATATATTGTGGCAGTGTGTATGAGCGATGTGTATGAGATACAGTCCTAAGTGCCAGTGTGGAAAAAAAAACATAGAGTTATTATTTTTCCTAAGTTGGAATAACATTTCTCTAGGCCTATTTGTAGCAGGCACTCTAAAATTCTAGATGTGGAAGCATGAAAAGTTTTCATGTATCTTCTGGTGGAAATTTATTCAACAAGGCCGACCAGTTCACTGGATCTAGAAAGAAGTTATACATTTGCCTTCAACATTATATTTAATTTCTTATGAACTCCATGCATCTCATTAGACTGTGATTAAATTGGTAAAATATATGTGATAATAAACAGCTTCAACAAAGAAAAACATTTGTAAGCTTGTTCTAAATTAACTGAAGTAATGAAAAAGCATGAATGAGACATTAATGAGGTTATTATTTCTGGGAATAATATATTATCAGTTGATATTGGTGTTAATTATGGTTTAGTTTATACATGGAACAAAAGAAGCCAGGGCAACTATCTCAGTGGGAGGTTATAGCCATCTTTATAAAGTTTGAAGAGAAAGAAATCATTGAAATGAGTATGTTAAAGTGAAATTTATAATTAAAGTGAAATTACTTAGAACAATGACATGATTGTAGAGGGGTGTGGTTTAGCTTTTCTTCTCCCATTTTCTTTCTGTGTCAGTTAGGGAGAAAAAATCAAATTGTTAATGATTGTATTTGAAACATTAATATTTCAGAGTTAAAGATAGACTAATTTTGGTATTTTATTTGCTTTCTCTTTAGCAAAATAAGACTAAAAGAATGTCTTTAGAAGCCTTTCCATCCTGTATTTGTAGTATTCAATTTTTGGAGTTTCATATAGGACATTCTTGAAACTTATGATAAAATACACATATAGTGTGGATGATGTCTCAAATTGTACCTAATTCTGCAAAGAATATTAAATCACTTTTTTTCTTGGAAGAGGAAGATAAAGGAAGAAGAGAAAACTACACTTACTTTTATATGTGTTAATTGTGAGGTTACAAATTTCCTAGCACATAGGAATACATGAAAAAGTATGTTATTTCCCCTTTATCTGCAGAAGGTATGTTCCAAGACATTGTCTGGATGCCTAAAACTGTGGACAGTGCTGAACTCTGTATATACTCTGTTTTCTTCTATGTATTCATGCCTATGATTAATTTTTTAAATTGAATTCTTTATTGGTACCTTTCATATACAGCTCACAATCACACTCAACATTGGGGAATTTGTATCAGTATACGATGCAAGATAATTCTCATTTTTACCCATATCCCTACCCACCCACAACCCCCCACTCCTTATATACATACTATTTCTTTTTCTTTCCAAATCATATTTATTCTTCTATCAGTTAGGCATAGTGAAGATAAATCACTGTAACTAATAATAAAAAAGAATAGTTATAACAATAAATTCCAGTGAAAGTTATTTAAAATGTATGGATTATTTATATATGGAACTTTCCACTTACTATTTTTGGGTCAAGTTTAATCCAAGGTAACTGAACCTGTGGAAAATCAAACTATGGATGCAGCACTGTTGGAGCCCCCTGCAGTGGAACCAATCCCCTGTTCAGTGATACAATGCAAAGTTTAAAGAAAAACTCAACAACAGAATTAAAGACAGGATTAAATGGGAAACCAGGACAGCCAGTGCTGAGCAACTGGCAAAAGACTATAGCCAGTCCAGGCTACTGATATTTATTGATGACAACATAGTCAGATTGGGATAAAGTTCAATGTGAGGATACATACAATTGCTATAGAAATGTTACTGATTCAGGCAAGTCTTAAAGGAAAAGACAAAGTTCTTGAATTAGGAACAGAACAGACAATATATAGGCTTGTATTTAGCAAATAAACTTGTCCTTCTACTTATAAAGGTTTTAATTTTAGGAACTGAATTTGGGTGCATGTTACTCCAACCATGGCTACTATATTATTTCATATTGATCCCCGTAGTCTCAGAGGCCATCTCTCTGGTCTCTGAGGTGGCAGCTGATGAGGAGGTTATGCTAACCTGTGTGCCAGTGCGATGCTTCTGTGAGTCACATCAGTCAGACTTGCATCTTAAAATTAACCAAATGAGGAGTTAGTTAACTCTTCACAGCTTGCACTGCTTATAGTCTTTTTTGGGCATAATTAGTGGAGTGATATCCCACAAGGCACCACTACAATGAGGGGCTGTGAACTGGCTGGATTAGATGGGGGAGGCATGTTATTTATTACTGATGTCCCAGCAGTGCCTGGTGCAGAGCTTTGTGCAGTAAACTGTTGAATGAAGGAATTACTAGATCAACAAAGCACCAAGAATGTTCAGCAAATGTAGTTTGCTATGTGAATGCATTCTAGGAAAAACAGAGCTAACATTAACGGTTTGGGGTTTGAATCTTATTGACAGTAAAATCAGGCTGATAAAATATTAAAGAAAATGAAGAGGAAAAGAATCCCCAAACCCAAATTACACCACTATAGTTATTTTTGGACTTGAACTCAGCTAAGTCCTTTAAGAGTTGTCCCCCTTAAAGTGTGATCTGCAGACAAGCATTGTATGTAACTGGAGTGAATGCTAAAACTTCGCAGAGCTTGACTGAAAAATTTTAGGTCTCTTTAATATTAAAAATTCAGGGCTAGTACTTTATATGACTCTATTTTTAATTAGGTTTTTGGTAACTGATTTTATTGAAATTTATAGTTATATCAGCATCGTGATAGATTAAAAGTTTCTTTATCCTTAATCATTTGAGAAACACTCTTTTATACTGCTTACATTCTGAAAATGCTGTATAATTTCCCAAACTACTAACAAACACTTTCAAACCCCTTAATTTTAAAATGGGACTTTAAAAATGATATAAAATTATTTCTAGATATTTGTATTCCTTTCTATCTCCCTGGGCTTCAAGTACACACTCCATCCACTTTGAAAATCTAGGTTTGTGATCCCCAAGTAGGATGAGAAAAGCAAGACACTTCTATGTTGTTACCTTTTCTTTGTTTAACCAGTAGATGATTTCTCCCTTGGTGGAGGCTTGTATATTTGGGGCACATCATGGTTATTTCTTAGTAATAAAGCCCTACACGTAATGTAGCTGTAACTAGTGATTTGCACAGAGAAAGGCATTGACAAGTGCAGGAAAGCCTAATTTAACCTACAGTTATCAGTTTTTGAAATTTTTGGCTCTGGACTGAATAGTCTGGCATGCAAAGATGCTTTGGATTACTTGGTCAGATGGAATAAATCTTTCTGCTTGCAAAATGAACAGCAGGCTTAAGTGAACATCAGTAGTTTCCGAGCCTGTGCACCCAGGCCCATGCTTCTGACTGTGGGAGCGGCCGTGGATTTTAATGTTGATGTTCAAAGATTCAGTCTGTCACACCTACTATGAGAAGCACTCTCATAAAATTTGACCCAAACTGGTGGATTTTATCAGTAGCTGTGGTATTACTAATTACCTTGGAGGAGAATATGTGCAATTGGCTTAATGCTTTCTATTAGTATTAGTTGTCTCTTCTGAAACAGGATGATTCTGTTTATCTTCATAGTAACTCTGTAGTCACATGCAAAATTAATTGGTAGGAGAACAAAAGTTTGGGTCCTTTATCCTAGTCCCCCCAAAAAATTAGTACTTTATCTGATAGTATTTAAGGATTCAGGTTGGTCTAACAATAACAGCATTTTTAAGCTCATGAAGTAATTTGCTATCTTCAAAGACTTGGAACTTTTCCTTTGCAGTGCTGTGGATGATTCATGTTGGCTCCTTCCTTACAGGGTCATATGATTTCCACCATTAGTATTGTATTTCAGTGTCCTCATCTGTAAAACAAGTCAATGAAATGCAAACACTTGTAAGGTCTCTTGGTTTTCAGCTTTTGAAAATCACACGTGAACTAATAATAGTTAAAATAATAGTTAAATAGTTAAATAATAGGTAATAGTTAAAAATCAAATACTTTCCTAGAAAATGTATCTATGCAATTCTCCCTCCCATTTAACACTGCATTACAACTATGGAACACTTTTAGCAACTAAAACAATCAGAGAATGAGCTTTTTTCCCTTTTTAAACAGTTCTCTCAGTTAGGCTAGACTAGATTATGCAGAGGCAACTGGCAAGGTGAATTTCAGAGGTTTAGTATAACAAAAATATTTTCTTAAACCAGTGCTCTACAGATCTGGAGAACTCCTCAGGATAATAGCTCTCTGAAGCACAACTTAGTGGATTCATTGTCTTGGAGAAGCACCATATGGAAGAGAAAACTTTGTAGGCCTGGTGCAAGAGGTGAAGAAAGAGTAGGTAGAATTGCACATTAGTCCTTTTTTTTAGACAGGGTCTCTGTAGTTCAGGCTGACCCTGAGCTCACTATGTACCCCAGGCAAACCTTGAACTCAGCAATCCTCCTGTCTCTGCCTCCTGAGTGCTGGGATTGCAGGCATGAGCCACAACACCTGGCTGCACCTTAGTTCTTAAATGCTTCTCTGTGGGATGACAGAAATGATCTCTACTCACTACTGACCAAAGCAAGTCATCTGGCTACAGTTAATTTCAAGAGAAAGGAGAAGTGAAATGTGGAAGGAGAGGAGAATTGCATCACTGTATTGGTGAGCAGTAGGAAGGTACCACAATTATTAAGCATTAAACAGGTAGAGTAGACCATGAGGAAATAATCTTATACACTGAGAGTGTATATGAATTATTGAAATTTACAAATTGATCCTTGAAAATGAGGAAAATATTACAACTTATTTGATCTACTAATTTTAGCTGGATGTGTCTAGCTACTCCTCACTGAGCTATTGCTATGCACCAATCTCAGCACTGGCATTCAAATGCTCCATTGTAATGCTTCCATTTGGGAATTTACTCTAAGGAAAAATATGAAGATATGAATAAATATCTCATCATTATTTCTTTTTCAGTTTTTTTTTTTTTGCTTTTTTTTTTGAGACAGGGTCTCGCTTTGTAGTTCAGGCTGGCCCTGAGCTCACTATGGTGCCCAGGCAAGCCGCCGCGAACTCAGCAATCCTCCTGTCTCTGCCTCCCGAGTGCTGGGATTACAGGCATGAGCCACCACATCCAGCATTGTGGTATGCTGTGTTGATTGTTGGTGGGCGTGTCTCCACGCCCAGCATTGTATGTGGTTACAGGGGATCAAACTCAGGACTTTGCGCTTGCTTGCGAGGCAGGCGCTGGAACCACTGAGCTAACCCTCCGGCCCTCTTTTTCAGTTTTTGAAAAAATAAGAAACACCTACTGATTACCAAAAAGATTATACAAAACCTACAGTATCTATCCATTGGAGTACTTTATAACATGGATTAGTGTTCTTCTCCATAAACTGTGATTGAGAAAAATAATTTATAAGGAAGAAATTATAATCTTGAAAAGTAGGTATGTACATAGAATAAAGTCTGAAAAGATGTACTTTTAAAAAAATATTGTTCATTCAGTGGGATAAATTTATAAGACATTTTCTTATACTTTGTTTCCTGAGTTGTTCTTACAATGTATGCATGCTTCTTTTATAGAAATAAGAAGGTAATTTATTTTAAAAGAAATTATAATCATTTATTTTGTATTGCTTCAATTTGCAAAGGAGGTACAGAAGAAGCTCTGCTTTCAACCAGTGAGTAGTCTTATTTCCATATGCTACAATGTGAGGAGTATAAGGGAGTTCAGTTTATCACCCAGTACATATGGCACATAGACAATTGCTGAAGGAGGTCAGAATTAATGTTGCCTTGAGGTATTGAGAAAAAAAGTTCATTCAAGGAAAGCAAATAGTTCACTTCTTATCTTGCTTTGTTTTAGTGTGGTGCTGCAGATCAAATCTATCACCTGGTTGGTGCATGTTAGGTAAACTCTGTGGCACCAGGGTGTACCCTCAGCTACCAGTTTGTTTTCTAAAGTAGGCTGAAGTTGAAAAAGTTTATATGAGAGGAAAATCACACAAAACATTATATTAAAGTAGGCACTAGTGTAACATTTAAGGATGAACAGGGCCTGAGCCTGTCATAGGTAAAGAGAGTTCTGCAGGATGCTAGTTTTAAGGGTATACAGAGGAAGAGAAGAAGGTATTCATTCATTTTCTAAATAAGCTTGATGTTCTATAATTGGGCACAAACAAATATTTCCTTTAAAATAAAAAAATAGCATTTCCTTTAGTTCTGCAGGAAAATTAATGCCAGGAAAATATGTTTAGGGTAATATCTAGCCCACCCACACTTTCTTCTCAAAGGTTTTTTTAGTTGACTACAGCGAAAGATATTTATATAAGTAAGAAAAAAATAATCACTAGCTTGTTAATTTATTTAAATTAACTTTTCCTTCCTTCTCACCTCCAATACACGTTCTACATAAGCAAATCTAGAATTCTTTTCTATAGTACAAATTCATTATATTATTTCTTGGAGAGTAACAGTCAATACAATGATTAAGATGTATATTATTTTCACTTCTAGGATGTGAGAAAGTGCTCTCAAGTGGAAAGGATTTATGTGCCTTATTGATTGCCTAGAGAAACCACTTTTTATGTTAAAGGTACTGAAGTCAGCAACATAGTTTATTATTCATTTAGTCTTGGATACTTAAACTGTGTGCTAAAATCCTGTTCTAGTCCTAGGAATATGCTTTTCTTGTATTTTTTAAAGTCAATTTCATGAAGCCTAGAGAATCTCCACCAAGTAATCAAAATTTCTGATAAATTTTTATCATAATATTTATAAAAATATGGCAGAGGAGGACATTTTTGTGAAGGATTTCCTCAAATAGATAAATTTAAGTAATCTGGTTGTTAAGAAATATTTCCTAGGCTTGTTTGAAGTCAAATATATTTTAAGCATCTCAGTTTCAACTTTAGCTATTGTCTGTTTGCAGCAGTCATAGAGTCACACATATATATTTCTTCAGCATTTTTCTGACTTAAGACTGACTACATGGCTATGTTGATTAGAAAAGTCTACACAAGCTTAGTAAAGTATGCTCCTACATTTCAAGAAAGCTGCATGCACTTAAAACATTGAACAGGATAATAAACAGCTATGTTTCAGTGATTTCATTTTTTAAAGATATTGCTGCAATTGTTTGAATATAACTTTTTTCTTCCCTAAAGGAAAAAATGAGAACAGTCCAAACAAATAGTGAAATATTAAGTTGATGTGATTTTTTCCATCCCAATTTTAAATGTGCTCAAGGAAAATCAAATGAAGTTGACGGTAGCTCCAAGATTCCATGTGCTGCAGCGTTAAATAATAAAGGCAAGATATATTCCCATGACCCTGTGAGGCACCAGCACTGCATTTGGCTAGACCATGTGTAAAGAAGCTCTGTTTGAATTACATTGTGGTGGAGATTATTTCTCTATTTATAGACCTCACAGTGAAGCCTTTTGGGAAACTGACTACTTGGCATGGTCTTGTTTCTTTCACAGAATTTATAAAAAAAAGTAAAAAAAGAGAAACTGCTGGTGTAGAACATGCTGATCAATATGTAATGATATGGCTAGATCAATGAATTCTAATTTTCTTGGTTTACAAAATGTCAACTCTATAAATGTGTTAGCAAATTTTGAGAAAAAGTACCTGAGTAGAACAAATGGCAAATTCAAGGTAGTTTTATTATTAATTTTACTCATGAATATCATATTTTATTTCACATAAAGCTCACAATCAATACCATATTTAACCTGCAAATGCCACACTGTCCAAATTTTCCTCTGCCAACAATAGGAGTTTCTGTCCCACAGTAAAGTGTTTTTCACTCACACTCTACACCATCATCCTGAGTAAATTCCTGAGGTAGTGAAAGTCACAACTTAGGCTGATGCAACAGTCTTCTTATAGAAATCAAGAAACAACCTTTAGCAATTTAAGAATTCAGCCACAAATAAAGCTCTTTGTATGCAAAATGCAAATTCAGCCACAAATAAAGCTTATTATATGCAAAATGCAATCGAACAGCTGACTTAAGTGTCATGACTTGCTGTCCTCTGAGTTGCACACATGGTTCTATATGTTGTGCTTATTTGATCCACAGTTCTGAGTTTTATTATATCATATATCAAAATGTAGAATGAATATTTAATTTTTAAAACTTATTACAGTAAAAGACATATTAGCACCCCTGCAAATATTCCCTACCCTTACTTTATCCTTTGCTCTATTTTATGAGACAGTCTTAGAAGTCCTATTCTATGAATGATTTGATTTTTTGTTTTGTTTTTTTGAGACAGGGTCTCGCTTTGTAGTTCAGGCTGGCTCTGAGCTCACTATGTAGCCCAGGCAAGCCTGGAACTCAGCAATCCTCCTGCCTCTGCCTCCCCAGTGCTGGGATTCCAGGCGTGAGCCACCACGCCCAGCACTGCGGTATGTGGTTCTGATTGCTGGTGGGCGTGAGCCACCACGCCCAGCATTGTATGCGGTTACCAGGTTCGAATGTCTGGGCCTTGCTTTTGTGAGACAGGCGCTGGAACCACTGAGCTAAATCTCCGGCCCATGAATGATTTTTTTTGAGGTTTAATAAAAAATTTGTCATTGTAGCTACCTGGAGCGATCGGACAGAAACACAAAGCATTAGGCCAGCTCTCCAGCTGCCTTACTCACTGGATACAGCACCATGTGGCCTCTGGCTCTTTCCAAAATTACTTAACCATGAAAAACAAATCTTTTGAATCTGTTCAGAGCATCAAGGGAGCTATGACAGCAGAGATAAAGACTCGCACAAAAAAGTACTTCCGGAACTGCTTCAGCAAGTGACAAGAATATTGGGATAAATGTGTTCACAGGGAGGGGAAGTATTCTGAGGTGAATTAATAGCAATGTGTCTTACCAGAATATACTTTTCAAAATGTACTCACCATGGGTTTTCAGCACACCTTGTAAATAAGGGGGCCTTTTTCCTCTTTCTCTTCTTTCTCTCTTTTCTCATTCTCTTTTTAAACTTTCCTTTCAATTTATTTCATTAAAAACTTTTGAAAATTCCTATAAAACTGATTTATTCTGGAAAATTTGATGAGAATCTTTTCATTCTTCAAAATCACTCATCATTAACTATTTTGTTTACTTCCCTTCAGCTTTTCTTTGAGCAAATGGTTTTGTTTTACCAAGTTCACATAGTTCACCTTCAGTAATTTACATTCTTCCATTTCTCACTCAAGTGATGTTAATAATCTTAAAATTTTATTCATAACTTTTTTTTTTTGGGACTGGGTCGCGCCTTATAATTCAGGCTGGCCCTGAGCTCAAACTTAGCAATCCTCCTGCCTCTGCTTCCTGAGTGCTGGGATTGCAGATGTGAGTCAACACACCCAGCATTGTGGGGTGTGGTACTGATTGCTGGTGGGCGCAAGTCACCACGCCCAATATCATATCATTGTATGTAGTTACCGGAATCAAACTGGGGACCTTGTGCTTTCTAGGCAGGCAGCAGAACCACTGAGCTAAATCTCCGGCCCATTATTCATAACTTTTAAAAGTGTAGAAATGTCTTGTCCCTACCGATACATGTTTTTTGTTGAAAGCTTTGGAAATGCTCCATTATTTTAGAACTTATTCCCTTTAGTATAATTTTGATTTTTTTCTCTCAATCACCTCTGTCTTTGTTTTCTGAAAGTAGGCTGAGACTCCCTTGTTTTAAACACATTTTCTGATCCTATTCTCCTCTCCCATTATTACTTTTTCTCTATTTCTCTGGGACTCTATCTCTCATTCTCTCTCTCTCTTTTTTTTTTTTGAGACAGGGTCTCACTTTGTAGTTCAGGCTTGCCCTGAGCTCACTATGTAGCCCAGGAAAGCCTAGAACTCAGCAATCCTCCTGTCTCTGCCTCCTGCGTGCTGGGATTACAGGCATGAGCCACTACCCCCGGCACTGTGGTATGTGGTATTGATTGCTGGTGGGAGTGAGTCTCCACGCCCAGCATTGTATGTGGTTACTCGGATCGAACTCAGGACCTTGCGCTTGCGAAGTAGGTGCCGGAACCTCTGAGCCAAATCTCCGGCCTTCTCATTTTCCTTTAAAACCAATCTATTCAGAGTTCTGTCTTCATCTGTATATAATCTGCTCTGGAATATGCCAGTGTCAATAGCCTCCTTGTTATATGCACTGGTTTCTTATCATAACCTTTTTATATAGCATTTTGCCTTGGGGCCTCTTCTTCCTCTGCCTATCACTTCTTGTGCTGGTGACACTCAGGGGGTCTGTCCTTTCTTTCTTTCTTTCTTTTTCAGATTCCACACTCTCATCCTTTCTAGTGGGGGCTGATTTAATCTGCATGTCTATTAATCTCAGTTTAAACTCAGGGGAAATTTCCACTAGCCATGGACATTTAGATACTGCTCGATAATTTCAACTCTGTTGATCTACATGAAACCATTCTCCACATCTTTGTCTTACTTTTCCTTGGATTCTTTTACCACCTTGGTTCCAAAATCATTATTTTGGTCTTCTCAATCCCATATACCACATCCTTTCTAGTCAAATAACTCATGAAGCGAAGTCTCCAGTAGGGTGGTCAGATTTCCCGCCCTAAGCACGTGACCAAGTCGGTTCAGCCCCTCTATTTTGCCCTGCTCGTGAGCACCGCTTCTCCCCCCTAAAGAAATTTCTTTGGCTTCTGCTCCTCTACAAAGCTACTGCCTCAATTTAGTCTTGTGAGTAAAACATAGATGTGTAGTAGTGGTAAATGAACAAAGCACTGGTTTTGTACTATTTAATCTTTCTATGTAGTTAAGTATTTTAAAAATTTTCAATTTATTTCTTATATCTAAAGCTGTAAAGTATAGCAGAAATCCTTATTGGAGTTTTTCATTTTTAATAACAGAGATAATCACCAGCAGTAAATTACTGAGTCAGAATGAACACTGTAATGATTCCTGATATATGTTGCCTAGATATATAAAATGCATATCAGTGTATTGGAATGACTGATATTTTTAATAGCTCGAGACAAAGTTTTACACAAAATAAATAATTTTTATAAAAATTTCTTATTAAAACAATAGCATAATGAAATAATTCTAATTTTCTAATTTGGCAGTAATTTTTAGGTTGTGTAATATTCAGTTTTCATTTTGAAACTGAAAAAGAAAATGTTGAAAGTAGTAACAAAACTACCCTCTGTTTCCCAATGGTATTGAAATTATGGTAGGTAGCATTCAATATAAGCCATCTAGGCAATGCCTAAGAGCTTATTTTTTCTTTCCTTTCCTTTTGTCATAGCCTAATAAATTCCTAGTGGACTTTGATTATTAAGACACTGTGTAAGGCCTACCTTTTTAACCTTGCCTTCTGAATAGACTATTGATTCAACTTAAACCGCTTTTTAAAAATTCAATATGCGCATCTGGGGAGTCTGCTACCCCTGTGCTTTACAGGAAGGTTGTGAAGATTAATACCTTTATAGAGCATTATGTGTTTCTTCGATGAAAGGTTTGGTATAAAATACAACTCTAGTATTGTTATTTAAAAGCAAACTTTCTTTGGGGAAAAAAAAGACTTCCACGGTAACTTTTGATTAACCATTGTGTGCTCTGGCACTTTTTTCCAAAGGCCATCTCCAAGGAAGTCTTGCAAATTACATGTCTTGCCATATGCTGACATGATGCAGCAAAAAAAAAGAAGCAAATTTTGTCCATCTAATTCAAGCCAGTGTGGCCTTGATTTGGCTTCATCTTATCATATAGCCCTGAGTTTATTATCATATGTTTTGAGCTATGGCTTTCTTGATTTTAATTGTTTAATTGGACCTGAATTCATGTGAATAGTTCCCTGGCCAATCTCCAGTCTCTCCCTCTCTCCCTCCCTCTCTCTTTCTCTCTCTCTCCCCCTCCCCTGTCAGAAGAGATTTCATGTGATCAGGAATGCATGGGGCTTTGGTAGCTATGGTAACCGCATCATAAACCTTGATGGATGGCAGGTGTTTTAAGCACTTCAACTATTAGAACCTTATGGGCATTGGATGTGTTCAGCCAAGAATGACATTTGCCCACAGGGATCATAAAACAAAAAGAACCTTTACTCTTGATTTGGCAGCAAGGAGATAACAGACACCTACTAACGAGGAGGTAATGAAACTGGATGATGACTTCTTTGATAAATACTGCTAAAAGGGAGAGGCGAAGGGCTAAAGCAGGGAATATAGTTTAAATGGTAAAGTAGTGTAATCATTCTCTACACTGTAAGTGCATCTGATAATATGCATTGTGTTTGTGCATTATTTTCAATGAGTCGATATCCTGAGTTGGATGTGGGTCACATATTAAATATTAGGAAGCAATTGAAAGTGATGAACTTTTGAAAATTACGTTTATGTGAAAGGCAATTTTGTTATGTTTTTAGATGGCTTGGGAATGAGGATGGGGAGTGGTGGGGATTAGGTTAGATGAAAGCATAGGGACTCAAAGTCACTCAGCTAAGCTAAGTGGGTACAACTCATGAAGGAAAAGTAGACAGAATAATTGAAAGGGTGAGCCAGGGATCACACTCATGGAGAAACACATTACAAAGATACTGAAAATGTAAAAGAGAGCTAGGGGACCTGTAGCAGAAAACACTGTACTTAGGAGTCTAGTGCACAAAGTGGCATTTAATGAGGAAATCCAGAAACTGGATTGATTAGCAAACACAATACATGAGGTAGTGTGGGGATTGTAAGAGTACAGAACCAAAGGAAGTATCAAAAAGCAAAAGTAACAATAGCTTTTAAGAGCATGTTTTGTCATTCAGGGCCCCAAAATGTTGTTCCTAAGTTATAAGAAATAAATGCTTAAAAAGTGCTGAAGACATTGCTATTCAATGAATTCTTTGAAGTATCAGAAAAGCTCTCTTGGGGAATATTTTGAAATCTCTTTAAATATGTTTAACAATTAGATATCAGTGCTGTGGTTATTAAAGAGAGAGAAGATATTTTTCAAGTATATATATATATTGGCCATTTGTATATCTTCTGAGAAATGTCCATTCATTTCAGTTGTTCATTTTTTGTTCTGTCTTTACTTTGTGGAGGTTTAATTTATTTGAGCTCTTTATATATTCTAGAATTTGTCCTCTGTTGTAGGAGTAGTGGGCAAATTTTTTTTCCCCATTCTATAGGTTGTCCCTTTACTGGCAATTTCCTGTGCTATGCAGAAGCTTCTAAATCTATTATGGTTCCATTTGTTGACTCCTGTTATTATTTCTTGTACAACTGTAGCTCTGTTCATAAAGTCCTTTACTCCACCTGTATATTCCAGAGTTTTGCTGTTTTTTTCTGTAGATTAAGTGTTTATATTTTAATATGTAAATCTTTTATCCATTTAGATTTAAATGCATTACACAATGAAATAGATAGGCCTAACTTCAGTCTTCTGCATGGGGATAGCCAGCTTTTTCCAGTACCATTTAAAAAGACTGTATTTCCTATGGTTTATGTTTTTGGCCCTTCTGTCCAAGATTAAATAGCTGAATGTATCTGGGGTTATTTCTGTATCCTAAACCTTATATCCTGTATTATGTTACCTTGATGCACGTAACATTTTCAGTATTGTTTGTGGGAATTGCTTGTAAAATTTCAGGTACAAATCCACTTTGTCTAATCCATCATTTTTTCAAAAATTTTCAATCTTCATGAGATTTCAACAGGCATAGACTTTGTGATAAAATTTTTTTTTTGGACATTCTTAATGAACCTGAACTTTTCTTTAAAATTTTCTTGTCATCTTACAGACTTTTTCTTTTTAAATGAGATATTAATATAAGAAATGCTCCAGGTTGGGGATGTAGTTTAGTGGTGTTACACCTACATGACAAAAGCAAGTTCCTGAATTTGACCCCTGGTACCACAAGAAAGAAAGAAAGAAAAAGAAAGAAAGAAAGAGAGAGAGAGAGAGAGAGAGAGAGAGAGAGAGAGAGAGAGAGAGAGAGAGAGAGAGAGAGAAAGAAATGCCTAGAGTTTCAAGCCCTGTCATAATATGATTAAAATAATTTCTGATTGTTCAAAAATTTATAGAAGATACTAAATTTGCTCAGAGCCAATAAAGTATTTATTGAGTTTAGATTGTTTTTTCCATTTATTACCTGTGGAACACTTTGCCCCTATAGGGTTATGTTGGCTCATGAAACCTAGGTCATCCCAAGTGGCTGAAGTCAGCAGTAATTTATCAGTAGGCAGTGAGAGAGGCTCATTGAAGAGAAACTGAAAGTACAGCTCAGCTTCAATGAAACACTGAAAATAGGAACTGGACATAATTAGTTATCAAGACAATCTCCAGTATTCCCCTTCCTCCATGCTGCTGAAGTCAAACATAGACTCCTGTGTGACCAAAGAGACTGATGTTGTATTGCTAGTTCCAGGGTCAAAGGTCCTTGATAGACATTTTGATAAGATCAGTTTGGGCCAGCTGTGTACTCTTATGGCCTGGAGAGTGCTGCCGCATAACCATGGCTTCTAAAAATTTAATCTTGGACAAACAGTGTTAGCATCATTTGGAAATTTGTTGGAAATGTGAATTCTTGGATGTAATGTTGATCTTCAGAATAGAAAATTCTGGAATTGAGACCCAGAAGTTTAAGTTTTTTTTGCTTTTTGAGACAGGGTCTCGCGTAGTAGTTCAGGCTGGCCCTGAGCTCACTATGGTGCCCAGGCAAGCCACCGCGAACTCAGCAATCCTCCTGTCTCTGCCTCCCGAGTGCTGGGATTACAGGCGTGAGCCACCATGTCCGGCATTGTGGTATGCAGTGTTGATTGTTGGTGGGCGTGTCTCCACGCCCAGCATTATATGTGGTTACTGGGGATCGAACTCAGGACCTTGCGCTTGCGAGGCAGGCGCCGGAACCACTGAGCTAACCCTCCGGCCCAGAAGTTTAAGTTTTAATAATGCCTACAAGAAAGTCTGAAGGATACTGAAGACAAGAAAACTGTTGCATGTTCAACCTATTTAGTTTTTCTTCCTGGTTTTAGTACTGACAGTCCGTCACCCCTGAATACAGGACAAACGAGGATGACTGGCCACTCTTCCCAGGTTTAAGTCCTACTGACTAAGGGTTTTGAGGACAGATGCTAAGAAAAGGGGACTTGAAGCTGCTCTTAGAGAACGATGCTAGTGTAGTAGTAGAAAAATAATTATAAATTGGTCTAAAGGAATTAATCTTATTTTTAGTTGTGTTTTTGCAACTTTTCAGTTTAACTGGGAAAACTAAAATAGTTAATAAAACATCAGTCTCTAAGGCCTCATGGAATCCTTAGTGTTTGCTTTTTACTTGCCCACGTTCACATTCTTAAAACAAGGCCCACACCCAAGGTTACTTTATCGAAGGGGCTCACTGTCTGTTAAACAGCTGGGGTGGCCTGCCGTTTGCTCACTCCAGTGCTTACAATGGAAAGCTGCCCAAATGTACTTAAATAACAGTGATGCATAAAACAGACCTCCAGCTTCCCTTGGTTTGAAAACACAAGGTCAAAGCAATATATTTATAGATAAATTTTAATTTAAGAGAATCAGAAGTTTGAATTACAAAGCTCAAGCAAGTCAGGGAAGTACTTTGTTGCTATGGATCGTCAGACGTATTCCGTTATGGAGCTCACTCTGGGGACGAGTGGATTTCATTGTTTGTTCTTTCCAGAAGTCTGACACTCAAGGGAGTTATCATTCTACATTAAATCACAAACCTCTGAACACCTTCATCGTAATGAAAAAATCTTTCACAATGGACAGTTTGAAAGATGTAAAAGTTATTCTCTGTCACTGAGATTTTATGGAGAAAGCTGGTTCTAAGCACTACCTTTCTAAGCTTTCTGATAAATCAACACTATTGAAAACATTTAAAAGTGTCAGTGTGGTGCAGAAATTATCCTCATAGAAAATTATGACTTTTTTCTGCTTTTCTATTGCTTCAAGAACACTTTACAGTATTACCATCGCCTGCCACTCTTCCAATCCCTATAGTAGATGTGAACAGAATCATATATATCAGAAAATATGATAGCTATGCATTCTTAAGAAGTTCTTATTGAACAAAATGCACTAACACTTCCTAGATGCAAAGACTTATTGTAAATCACCAGGAATCATATTCTGTGAGAATCAAAGGACACTTAGTGTCTCTTGATTTTAAAGACTGAAAGGGGAGCCGCTTTGGGAGTTTATAGTTTTATAATTTGCTTATACTGAAAATGCTACTATTCTAGGAAGTCATATTAAGCACAATAAATAACATTTTATCTTTCTCGTGGGAAACTTGAAATTATAGCAGGAAAGTATTATATACAGAGTAAAACTTGTGTTAACTTTCTGTTTCATTGTGGAAACTGGTTAATGACATGCTGTTGCTTAATTCTTTTATTTGAGAGTCTTATTGGTGAGGGTTCATTTATCTTGTCTCATTTATGAATTTACCAAATAAAGATTCATGAGTGTGTTAGCTTTCTGCTCTGTGACAAAATACCTGAAGATTACAGCTTATAGGAGGAAAATATATTTTTGTTTATTCTGATGTTTCAGTACACGGTCACCTGACTCCACTTGGCTTCTGGAAGACGGAAGCATCATGCAGGAGAAAGGGCAAGGCAGCCGGAAGCTGCTGGGCTCACAAACAGTGTGAAGTGAAATATCAGGTGCTTAGATCCTTCTGAATCTTGGTATAGTTACATTTCCCAGGGGACAACCAGTCTTATCTTACATAAATGTTTCAATTATGCACATGATTCTAAGCATAGACCTGAGAGGAACCTTCTATTTTGTCATTAAGCTACTGAATTGGAAGAAAATTTAGAACATTATACGCAACTTCCTAATTTTACACATGAGAAAACCAGAATAGTGTCTTGATCAGGATTCTAAGGTGGAAGGCACTTAAATTT
>PVIC010011502.1:0-41321 GCA_004025085.1 Thryonomys swinderianus | reverse complement strand
TCGGCTCTTCCTCCTGGTGAGGACCTAGTTTACGTCCAGAGGCTTCCTTGAAAGGCTGTGTGAGCTCTCGAGTTTTGGATTCAGACCACCAGCCGGGCTGCGGCAATGTCACCTGCAAACAGACGATCTTAGACAGGAAGGCAGTAGTGGAAAAGAAGGCCCAGTCAACGCCACACCTTCGGAGCCTCCTTGTGACACATAAAGTGTCCTGCAGCACTGGCTGGGAGCGCCCTGCAGGTGGCTTGACTTTGCTCTCGTCCTCTCTTCCTCCCTCGCCTTCCTGCACCAGATGACTATTCACTCTACCATGCAAGTGCTGGGCGGACACAAGAACCCCCAGCAACACATCAGGAGAGGAGCTGGGAACAGTGCAAAGCTCAGCGTTCTTTGTCTGCTTTGCTCAAGATAAAAGTTAATGCCTTTAGATAATTTTTACAATCTCACAACTAAAGTAAAAGTCTACAACAACGAAAGTGTATTGGAAAATGTAAACTTCGCTAAAGGACAGAGTGAGGCTGGAGCTGTTCAAGGCAGGAGACAAAACTATGTCCAGCGCCCCCCAGGCTGCGGCTCAGGCAGTGTGGACAAGTCTGCACTGACGTGAGGCAGAAGCTAGTGCCGCCCTGAGTGTCTCTGCGCTGCTCTGTGCCCTGCTCCGAGGTCCCTGGCTGTCCCACCGTCCTTCCACCAAAGCCTCTGATGGGTCAGTGCCCTGACAGGACGGCCAGTCCAACTTCTTAATATCATTACAGAGCCTGACACTGATCATTAGAATTACTGGGCGTTGTGTGTAAGTCTGTGTGAGAAAGACAGAGAATCCACCAAAATGCACAGCAGTGATTACATTGAAAGTTACGCTGAGAATTATTAAGTCGAGAGTTGAATTGTTACAAGTGATCTTTTTTTTTTTTTTTTTTGAGACAGGGTCTCACTTTGTAGTTCAAGCTGGCTCCGAGCTCACTATGTAGCCCAGGCAAGCCTCGAACTCAGCAATCCTCCTGCCTCTGCCTCCCAAGTGCTGGGATGACAGGCGTGAGCCACCACGCCCGGCACTGTTACAAGTGATCTTAGAGCCAGCACAGTTTGTACACTGAGCCTACAGTACTCCTGTGGCCTGAGAAGAGCAGGCATGTCAGTGAGAAACGGTCATTCTGAAAGGAAAAATCATTGCACTGAGTCACTCATACCTAGTGCATTCCTGGTTTTTAAAGCAGTTTACTAAACCTGATAGACTCCAAATTCAATAGCAACATCTCTGGCTTCTATTATGAATCAGAATACCAAGTAATGTAAAATGTGACGTCTGCCAAGGAGTTCACAGTGTAGCTGGGTGATAAGGTACATCACACGCGTGTGTGTGCACACGTGTGCACGCACACACACGCACACCCCACCCTTCCCATCTTTGCCCAGCTGCCCTGCCCCCACCCAGCTCACTGGCTTCTCTAACCTCGCTTGAATCTTTCCTTTTCCGTATCACTCAACACCTGCTTGACACACCCGGAATTGGCAGCGCGAGGCTGCCCCACTGACGCCACAGGCTGTCAAAGGAGAGAGGAACAGAGAGCCTGCTCGGAGCTCCAGAGAGTGCTATGAAGAAAACAGAAGAGAAGTAGGAGTGCAAGGAGTATGCCACGCTTGTTACAAAATTAGTGCCACTGCCTCTCAGATATCTAATCCCCAGGGGCACGGATAAAAGCACAAAGCGCAAGTTGATTATTTGTTTAACTGAATGGTGTGTCGGTCATCAGAGTAACAATTCACTGCGCCTCTTAGTTTCGGGGCTTCGAAAACACAATCTTTTCATTCCAGCCGTGACCAGTTAAGGTTTTCTAACCAACAGTCTTCTTGCACCGGATGTCCGATTCCACACGCGTCACTCCGGGACCTCGGTTTCCCTGTCTGCAAAGGGAGGACAGCAGCACGGCCCACACTCAGGGACTGAAGGAGAAGGTGCCGGGACGCTCAGTACATCGCCCAGGGCGAGAACCCGGGAGCCAGGCAGGTCCAACAGCCGGAGAGACTGCCTGGTTCGGTCTATAGGGGGCAGCCCTGTGCCAGGCGCCTCCTCCTTTTGCTGTCCCCTGCACACCAGCCTCTTCTCGGTTCCTCAGGGTGTAACCCTAAAACCACACCCCACAGGCCTTCCCCGCATCTGCTGCTGCGAGAGACCCTACCCCACCCCCCAGGAGACTTTGTTTTGTGGGTCCCTGCAATGTCAAGATGCCTGTTAAACAGATGCTCACAGAACAAGCAGTGAATTCATGTTCCACATGGGTTCGGGAAGTGAAGATGGCCTCGGGACCCTGCAGATGCTGAGGAGCCTGATCCACACAGCCCTGCTGTCCTACTGCCACCAGATTCGCAGAAAACGCCAGAAACTGCTCAGCATGTGGGAAGGATGCCCAGGGTGACAGTGTTGCCTACAGCCAGGAAACCAAGAAGCGTCATTTTTCCAGGAGAGTCACGTCCTCTCAGGGAGCAGCCTTAAGAAGGTCTCACAGAAGACAGTGATGGCCTTTTCGAGCCAACCACTTGACCTTGATCTCTAAGCCCAGGGCATTTGTGAGACACCACCTTTCTCGCGAGTCCTCAGAGAAATAGCAGAACATGTGTTCCACAGATTTCTTGAATTAGTTTCCTCTCTTTGGGACTATAAAGGGCAGCCGTATTTTTTTTGTCCCTAAGGCGAAGGGAAGTCTGTGGTGTCAGGCCACATATGTTAGCATCTTTTCTCTGCTTAGGATCTGGGACTGTCAGCTTATGAGACATTTATATTCCACCCATCACAGCCATTCACACAGACATTCAATTTCACTGCTACCCTCATCCAGCCCCTGTGGTGACACACCACTTAGTCACCACAGTCCTTACGGACACCTCACCCATGGCCTGTCCCACCGAGGCAGAAACTCACATACCATCCTGAACCTAAACCCAGAAGAAGCCGTTTTAATCTTCGGCCCTCAGAACTGAATTCTAAGCAAATTTGCTCTTCTGAGTGCTTTGAAATCTGTCTAAAACTAAACCACATCTAGTTCCCTAATGATTAATTTGAGACTAAACTAAACTGCTTTACAACAGTTCTCTGAAGCAAATGCTCTGAGAAACATCTCTTCATGTCATTTGAGGAAAGCAGTTGGGAAACATCCTTGTGTCACATGCTTCTTTTGGGACAGGGTAGGGCATATGGGTCTGAAAATAATTTGATATTACTAGAGTGAAAAGTTCAAAATGTGGTGGAAGATGAAACTTCAAGCCACTTGTCAAAGTTGAGTCAATGATCTGGAATAAATCAGACTAGAATGAGCGGCCTATGCCCCAGTTAGGTAATGTCAGGAAAAAGCCACAAGGCGCACCAGATAACCAAGCAGCCAAGATCAGTCAGAGGCAAGGGTAGGATAAGACAAAGCAGTGGTGTGAGCAGTCAAGAAGAAACCGTCTAGAAGGCCAACTGAGGCAGACTGGAGAGTCTTGGTCAGGAACCTGGAAGTTAGCAGAAAAATGGAAGAAGAGAAAATAAAATTAAGAAAGTAGATTAAAAAAAAAAAGAACCAACATTCAAAAAAGACCTCAAAAGAACAGAAAGCTTTCTAATTACTGAAAATAGGAAAACTGACTGGCCTTGCCAGGCTGACATGGGCTCAGGTATTCAAAGGTGGTGATTTCTGAAACCTGAAGGTCCAACCTTCACGGTGCTTCCAGATGGCACCGCACATGTGTATGCTGCACAGAGCACGTGCTCTCAAAGCATGTCTTCTGAATCCACAAATGGGTGAGTTTCTGTGGATCTGAGCTATGGGTTTCTAATTCTAATATGTACAATGTGCAGTCCATTCAGATAAGAATAAGCCTTAGGAAGACAATGTCTCAAAGAAGTGCTGTTGCTTTAGTTTCCCCTCCCCTTTAGACATTAGACTTTTGACTTTTGCAATTGGGTAAATATCACCTGGTACTTTGCTCTAATGTCCCCCCAAGGGATTCTTTAATTCTCAACCTAACAGGTGACAAGTGATGCTGTCAGGGCGGCATGCCCGTAAGTATCCACCCCTCTATGGACCAAGCCTGGTGCAAGTGCCTAGTGTTCTGACACCAGCCTCTGGCACAGCCTCACTGAGGGTAGCCAGGGAGGTGCTTGTGTATCTTCAGCATCCTTTTGGGGATCTCCACATGTTATTGTCCCAGAACCTGGTTTTTTCTTCACAACTATCCCTCTGGAAGCACCTTTCATATCAAATCTCTTACTGCTCAGAAATGATCACCCACCATCAACTGAATGAAATCCATATTTATTTCCCCATGTCCTTCTTATTTCCCAATATTCCCTCCACATCTCCTTCATGCTAGCCAAGAAGAGCTAACTAACTTCTCATCCATGTCTCACATTTTTTTTTTTTTTTTTTGAGACGGGGTCTCGCTTTGTAGTCCAGGCTGGCCCTGAGCTCACTGTGTAGTCCAGGCAAGCCTGGAATTCAGCAATCCTCCTGCCTCTGCCTCCTGAGTGCTGGGATGACAGGCGTGAGCCACCACGCCGGGCACTGGGGTATGTGGTATTGATTGCTGGTGGGCGTGAGTCACCACGCCCAGCATTGTATGTGGTTACCGGGGATCGAACTCAAGACCTTGTGCTTGTGAGGCAGGCACTGGAACCACTGAGCCAAATCTCCAGCCCACGTCTCGCATTTTTGTACTTTAAAGCTTTGCAGAAGCGCTTCCCTAGCCTTTTCCCATTTCTGATCTCTGGATTTAAATTTTACCCATCCCAGATCAGAGGCTCACCTCCTTTAAAGATTGCTAACTCTGACAGGCTCAGTCCATCGCTGTCCGATCTGCAGCACTACTCCAGTAAATGCCACATACCCGCTACTCTGGGGACAGATCATATTCAGCTCAAGGCTGTTTAGCTTTGAGTAACTTTGTCAAGGATAAGTACTCTCAGGAAGAAACAGCCTATGAGCAAATTGCTGAACTGAGGGAAACAACATATTTTTACAGTACTCCGGAAGTGATGACACAGGGACATGTCTCAGTGACAACAAAAGTCTTCGCATAAAATTTTAAAAATATTCTATGCAGATGTAGGAAGGGCATGACTGTGAAGTGGCAACAGGAGAGAGCTGGGGGAATGATAAAACTGTGCTGCAGCGAAGGGCACATGAATCCACAGAGGTGTTAAAATATGCAGCTCAGGACACCAAACAAAAAAGAGAAAGTCACTTTTACTGTACAGTAATGTCTTTCATTATTAATGTCTTTCCCAGAAAAATAAAATGTACATTCATGATTAGTCCTCTTTGTTCTGAAAATAGCCATCAAGCAGGGTCTGAAGAAGATTTAGCTTTTCATTTGCCCAACTCCGAGGACATAAACAGTGTTGGCTGTGTGCTGGGCAGGAGAAGAAGGGGGTGTAGGGAAGAAGCTGTTCAGGCTGAACAATACTGTACAGTTTGAAAATTTTGACCTATACTAGGTGTAGTACCCAACTTAATTTGCAATTTCCTTTCTCACATACCTTAAAACAAGACCTTGCTACAAATATAACATACAGGTTTTATATATAGCTTTCTTCACCCAACCTAGACCTTTATATTTACTTTCATGCATTATTTTTATCTAATTAGTTTAGTTATTTAAATCTGGCTATGGGTGAAAAGGCAACTCACTTCAGAGCCATAAAACTCTGTGTCTTTTTGGTGTGACTAGAGTTTTCCAAAGTTTGCTGTAACTTCATCATCTGTGACATACTTCATCGGGTTAATAATTCTTTTCTATATCATGAGAGATCTGATGATTACATTAAAATCAAAGTATGTGAAGCCTAAGTTTCTTAACCTGGTATCTTTTCATTGTTTCTTTACATTAATCTAATTTCCATCCTCACCTAAATCTGTAATTGATTGTAAATGAAATCTGCAAGGGGCAGTTAAAATCCAGGCTGACGTGAAAAAGGATTTAAGTGAGTTCTTAATGGAACCCAGACACCTGCCAAATTTAAAGGCTGCCTAATTCCTAGCCAGGTTATAAAAGATTTTCAGCAGGGAAAAGGTGCAGCCTAGAATCTCAGCTGATTTACTGAGGGCCAAGACAGCCTGGCCAAGTTTTGGTTTTATATTTTATTTTATGTTTGTTTGTTTCATATTTTTTCACAGAGCGTGCAAAGACAACACAAAAGCTCCTCTTATTAGCGCTCCAAAAGGCACTTTCACCCAGCCAGGTTGTATACTTCATAGATTTTATAGTGTATCTCTATTTCGCATGAAAACAATCAGAGCGTATAATCCCAACAAAAATTGACTAAAATAGAGGGTCTGGAAAATTACAACCAAAGGTGTCCATGCTGAATTAACTTCCATGCTGAGCTGATGTACTCTTTGCTCGTGAAACCACTGGCTTTTAGAAAAGTAAAATTCTAAACCTCAAAAACAAAGTTCCTGTTAAAGAAAAAATTGTTACCTCAGTGCC
This sequence comes from Thryonomys swinderianus, assembly GCA_004025085.1. Taxonomy (NCBI): domain Eukaryota; kingdom Metazoa; phylum Chordata; class Mammalia; order Rodentia; family Thryonomyidae; genus Thryonomys; species Thryonomys swinderianus. The sequence continues at coordinate 34,859 of PVIC010011502.1, read as the reverse complement.
CTGCCTCAGTTCAAATTGCAGTCTGACGTAAGGAAGCTTAATAGTGGCTAGACCGAAACTAAAAATCAATATACAAAAAGGGGGCAAGGACAGTTTTTTCCAGTCACATACTTCCACAGCTTTAAAAGTTCTCACCATTTCCTCCAATTTAGGCTTTTTACTTTTTCTCAGAAAGATTTCTCAGAATATTACTCTGAAAACATCTTTTGTAAAAATTTCACAGTATAACATACAAATAAGGGGAAACTCTTCAATAAAGACAATTCCATCAGGGAAGGTGGAATGTTAAAGAATGGTTGTAAAGCTGAGGGGACAGTTTGGAGCCCTCTTCTGGTGTCACCACATTGAGAAGCTAGCCTGTTACTCCTTGAGAGCCAGCAGGGCTCAGTGACTGTCAGGCCTGTCTACCAGCCATGAAAACATACTCCCAACGATTTCTACTGGTAGACTGTCAACTTCTCTTAGCCTTCCTACAATGATCTCAATTACTGACCCATCATAATGAGAAGAAAGCTTTCTCCCAACCATGGCTTCCCACAGAGATGATGGATTTGTACAGGTCCACCCAAATTCTCCCAGGCTTCTTTGTCACTGGCTGATGGAGAAAAGACACAGGCTGTGGCCAGGAATATTTGGCTGGTCTAGAGGCTGAATCTGTAGCCCTGTTGGCACACATAATACCCAAGCCCTCTGAAAGGCCTCTGAGGGTTGAACACAAGGCAGAAGTGATTAAAAAAAAAAAAAAGTTGTCGGGAAAGTTGAGAAATTGGAGAGATGAACACAAGCTGGTCATATATATAGAGTGTTCAGGGGAAAAACATGGATATTTTTAAAAAATCATAAAATATTTTAGAGTACGTAATTGTTCTCCAAATAGGATGGTCTTTGTTTTCAAAAGTTAGTCAAGATTTAAAGTAATTTTATAACACACATACACATTCCAGAAATGCCTTTGCCAACTAACATCAGGTAGGAAACTTCATATTACAGAATTAATAAGGACTCTAAAAGTTAACTTAAGCTGCTGGAACTATATTTTATGCTTCAATGTTTATATTTCCTGCAAACAAGAGTTTAGTCCCAAATGTCCTTTTGGAATTGCCTGCATTTTCTTACCATAGGCCAATGAATATCCTTGACCTTGATTCATTCTTATCAAAATTCCTCATTTTGATTGGTGCTTGAGAAGGAAAAATAAACACAAACCTCACTTTTGCCCTGAAGTCAATCCCTATTTAATACTGTGTAGTGTAGACCCACCCTAAAGCCAGATTTAAATAGAAGCCTATAATGCAGTCACGCAACACCACCTCTGTTATGATTTTGATTGATAGAAATGATCCCTCCATAACCTTTAAACAGCCCTAGCTTTTGCCCAGGCACAAAAGATAAAGAGTAGCTATCTTCTTTCTAAGCATATAATAAAATCCTATATCTGATTTAGGAAACAAGCTTTGTTTTAGTTTCCTGAGCCCGACACATCCATTTGGACACGTGAAAAGAAATGTAGTCCAAACCACTGAAATCAAAATAACAATGATGTTATGATTTATATTTAGATGTTCCTGGGAGCTTTGTGTGCTTATAGACAAAGCTTTTGGAAGATATTGGGTTATAGGGGACCAGAGCTAACTTACAGTTAGGATGTCTGGCCTGGTGAAAGAGAAATTACTGTGGGTATAACCTGAAAGTCTGTTTCCTTCCCTGGCGCTTCCCTTCTCTCTGTGCTTCCTGGTTTCGGTGATGTAAGCAGAGCTTCCCTACTACACTGCTCTTCCACGCTGTTTCTTCTTTGGAGCCGGGCAACTACGGACTGAATTCCGAGCTAAAATATACTTCTCTCCCTTTAAGTGTAAGTGTTGGACATTTTGTCCCAACGATGGGGAAAGTGACTAAGAGAACCAACAACAACCCACCCTTCCTTCCCATGAACTGCAGTCCCACACTTTCCTCTTTTGCCGGTATCGGTGCATCTCAGCCTACTTTCCTCCCTCGGGATCCGCACTGTCCTGATACCGTGGTAGGGTAACCAGTGAAACACAACTAACAAGCTCAAAGCATGCCACCCAGACCCAGGAGCCTTCAGCCGGGTTCTGTCCTTCCCTCTCATACACACACCTACTTCCTGAACACCTCTACTCTCATGCCCGGATCCATTTGGTGGAAAGTTTCTGAGGAAAAACTGCACAGTTTTTTATGAAGTCAGGTGCCTCTTTATTTGGCAAGAAAGAAAGCCAACCTGTAAACACTGTTGCCAATTTTCTGTACACGGAGTGATTTCCTACTTGCAATTTTCTAGCATTTGAGAATGAAACTGTTTTGGTCTAGGTTCTGAGTTTAGGGGACAGGTTGAGTATGTGGCCCACTAACCGCTTCTGCCACCTGGGAGAAAGAGTAACTTCAATGAAATGTGTTATCACAGGTTGGCAGGGTTTTATATGTTGCAAACTCAGAAAAGCAAGAAAATTGGAACTATTTGCTCTTACATGAATAGTACATAGTGAGTCAAGTGCAAAGTCATAGTGTATATCACAATCTGGTTATTATTTGGAAGGGCTGAGTCTAGCCATTCTACAAAAGAAGTTGTCTACTTCCCTGTTTGTGCACTGATTGTTGTGACCCTGACTGTTATGGTTCAGCTATTGTGATGTAACAAACTCTCATATGCTTGAGATACAAGTACCGTAAATTAAGATCACCAAGATGCTTCTTCCTGAGAGCTCCCCTGGCTCTCTGCATCCCATTAATAGACTCCTCTACCCATATGCAACTTGGCTGCCCCATGAAAGCTAAATGGCAGGCAGAGAATGGGGCCTCAGTTTCCTGACTTTTGTGCTTTTGTTCTCAATTCCTCTTGGTTGTACAATTTCACATACGTTTTTGGTACGCCTCTCCTGCTTTAACTATGTTATTAAACTATTATTACTAACAATACCCCCATTAATCACCATGACAGATGGAAACTAGCCCTGGTCATGTTCTCTGAAGTGAACGTCAAATAATCCCAATACTAATGGAGATGACGCCAGCTTTGAATTAGCCCTAAAAGCTTCTGTTTGCCCCCACCCTACCCCTTTTCTATTACTCTTCATTGCAATGCCTTTTTTCTTATCACAAGACTCCATGCTTCTATATGGAGCAACTCCTCATGGAATTCTGGGAAGTTGTTTTCTGTTGACAGACATCACGTAATGATGATAAACGACAGACGAGCCCACAGCTCTAAAGCTGTTATTCCCCCAGCAGTGCACTTTCAAACACATACAGGATTTCTACGGGCCCAGGTCACAACAATCTGAAAACCTGGAGAAAATCCTCCATTCAATCTCCTTTCTCAGAGCAGGGAAAAGAAGTGATATTACACAGAAAATGTCAATCACTGTGAGGTAATATACCCCACGTGATGCCTTGGAAGTGTTGAGGGGACATCAACAGTTTCTTCACAACAGAGCTTTGATCTGGCTTTGCTGTGCATCAAAGTACTGGGTCCTTTGTTCCTCCAGCGCTTTGTAGTTCAGGCTGGCCCTGAGCTCACTAGCCACCGCAAACTCAGCAATCCTCCTGTCTCTGCCTCCCGAGTGCTGGGATTACAGGCGTGAGCCACCACGCCCAGCATTATATGTGGTAACCGGGGATCGAACTCAGGTCCTTGCGCTTGCAAGGCAGGCGCCGGAACCACTGAGCTAACCCTCCGGCCCACCAAGATATATATTTTTAAGACTCATTCATGCAATAGTGCTCTTTTACCTAAAGCTATTTTTTACCCTATCCCTTATCAAGCTATGAGACAGGTAACTGCATACAACTGACAAACTGTTAGCAGTTGGAAAGCACATACAAGGGAAGCCCTGTAAAATATAGAGTAATGAATAAAACCTTATTTGCTATTTCCACTGAAGGATGCTAAAAGCATTTCTTTTCTTTTTTTCTTTTTGGTACCAGGGGTCAAACTCAGGACCTTGTGCTTGCCAGGCAGGTGCAGCGCCACTGAGCCACATCTAAAAACATTTCAAAAGAAAATTTCTCATGGACTTGTTAGCTTGAGATGTTCTACTCCTCCAATCACTGGTCCTCTTAGGAGACAACAAGGGAAAGCGTCAGAATGGAGAGTAGTCCAAAAGCGGCTGCTGCTTTTGCCGGGACATCACTATTGATGCCTCATGGTGGACGGATTGAGTCACTAAACACTGAAGGCCAAACAGAGCCTCCAAGTCTAACATGGTAGCCGCTGGCCACAGGGGACAATTTTAAAATTAAATTAGTTAAAATTAAATTTAAGAGCCGGAGGTTTAGCTCAGTGGTTCCAGCGCCTGCCTCACAAGCGCAAGGTCCTGAGTTTGATCCCAGTAACCACATACAATGCTGGGCGTGGAGACTCACGCCCACCAGCAATCAATACCACATACCACATACCACAGTGCTGGGCGTGGTGGCTCTTGCCTGTAATCCCAACACTCGGGAGGCAGAGACAGGAGGATTGCTGAGTTCGAGGCTTGCCTGGGCTACATAGTGAGCTCAGAGCCAGCCTGAATTACAAAGCGAAACCATGTCTCAAAACCATAAATAAATAAATAAATAAATAAATAAATAAATAAATAAATAAATAAATTTAAAATTCAGTTTCTCACTACAGTAGCCTCATTTTAAGTGTACAATCAGCAGACGTGACAGATGCTACCATACTGAGCAATGCAAAGAGGCGACATTTCCATCAGTTCTGTGGGCAGCTCTGGCCCGGAGTGGCCACGCATTTCTCTGTGGAACAACTACTTCTTCATACAATGGTCACCAAAGGTCTTGCACGCAAAGAGTTTACATGCTAAAGGGAGCAGCAGAAAGCAAAAATAATTAAACAAACAATATCATTTTATCAGCATCCATGAGCTGTGGGAGTCAGGAGGACAATGACCGGCCAGGGGTGGAGTGATGGAGCCTGGTCTTCATCAGGGGCCACTGATCTTTCCCTACGGTGACACGTGACAAGGAAGAAGCAGCCAGGAGCACCCAGGGCAGGTGCCTCCACCTGAGCACGAGGAAGTGCCAGGCCCTGCTGTCGGTCCGCGGGGCACCAGAGGGGCTGGAGCAAGTGGCTGGTCGCCAGGCTGGGAGATGACCACACTCTGAGCACAAGCCGGGCCTGGGGGACCCCGTCGCTCATGAGAGAAAGTTCAGACTTCATTCCTCAAGAAACCAAAGGGGGGAACTTCTCAATTTGTCCTGAAAGTTCTCAATTTGGAAGGAAACAAGCTCTGAGAACCTGTGCATTCTCCTGACCACTCACCGACAGCAACTACAGAGGGCGAGCGTGGGCTCTGCAGCAGCTGCCGCTGGGAGCGCTCAGACCTCGCGCTTCCTCAGCACGTTCTCTGAGCCACATCTTCCAGCACTTTTAGGAGCTCCAAGTGCAGCTTATGGAGGGAAGAGGAGCTAAAAAAGAAGAAAAACTCCCTGCTGAAAAGCAGTGCTTGGCTTCAAGGAAAACATTCCACCAGCTTGGAGTCTGAAATTGTGTGGGTATAAGACCACCCCGACACACAGCGGACTCATTCTCTCCCTTAACAAAAGAAAATGTGGTGGTCCGCTTAGGTTAGTGGCAGACTGAGACCCCTGAACCCTATGGACTGAAAGGTATTTGTCAAATTTCCCTTTCACAACTGAGTAAATTGAGTCTCAGAGAAACTAAGTCACCTTTCAGTCAAGGTAAATCAAGTGGCAGACAATCTGCTGCTATAATCTAGGTAAATTAATCATGTTTAAATGATGTAACAGCAGCTTGATTCATGAAACGATTGACTTACACATTAGAGATTAAATGGATTGTTCGAAATCTCCATGAAATGGAACATTCTGGAAGGCTGAGGCAGGAAACCCCTGAATCTGTACCCAGCTGGGCAGTCTGGCAACTTAAAGAGGCCCTGTATCAAAATAAAGAAAGAGGAAAGGACTGGGGATGTAGCTCAGTGAGAAGCAACCTTGGGTCCAAAAATATATATTAGTCTGGCTGGGTTTTTTTTTTTTTTTTAAGGAAAAGAGTAGAAGCCAAAAAGACCTCGTGAAATCCCAAGGGACACGGGAGTCACTAGGACAGCAGGGAGGTGCCCGCAGGTAGTGGTGACCGGCGTGAGCGTCCCCCGCACACCGGGCGGCAGCCTCCCTGCGCAGTGGCGGGGTGGGGGCGGGGACCAGGCAGAGGCACGTTCTGACCCTGCGCCTCTTTTTCCGCCCTCACGTAGCGCCTCACACAGTCAGACCGCAGCCCCGCTCTCGTTTCCCTTTTCCGCAGAGGGATGAACTCCTTACACTACTGTTCAACCTTCAGTCAGCATCTCCTCTACTGAGCATTTCATACAGAACGCTCAGGTTTGAAATTACAGAAACCCACAATAAATACTTCTCTCTCCTTTTAAGAAATCTTGTTCTAATTAGGTGGTTCATTTTGATGACCAGATGCTAAGTTGGAAAGTTTTATTTTCTCCTCCCCAGCCCCCTTGGAAGAATAAGATGTGCCAAAAATGACAAGTTCTGATTTTTTGGAACATTTTCAATGTCAGCTTCCCTGTAATGTTTGTTACCTTGCTAACGTTTGTGGATAATGAACACTAGTGTGGAGGGAATATGGCCAATGACTTAGGCGACAAACCTAAATGCCAGGAGCCTTGAAGTTTCTGGCTCTGATCATGATATAACACACTTCGGTCTCCAGACTTCTGGTGTCTTTCACTAGAATGAAGAAGATACCACCAGTATCTTGTCCAGTTACTAGGACGAGGTAAATGCACAGCACACAAATCAGGCTCTTGGCTTATCAACTAGACAAACACATCAAGATGAATTAATGTCGGCTTCCCACTTTTTGTGAAGTGTGTCTTCTATGGGGCCTCAACTATGTCCTAAATTATAGACTATGATAGTTATAGACTGGAATGAGGAAATACAGTGTATCGGTTGCAAAACATCTCTAAGGAAGGATGCACGGCTTGGCTGAACCAGACTGGATCCAACCTGCAGGGCTGAGCCCTGTGGCCTAGGATGACTGACCTAAAGCTGAGTTAGTTTCTCAGTTCAGGCCAGGCAGACACCTAAGATATTAGGCCCCACGTCCGAATTGGCAGGGACAGCAGCCCCCAAAAGTAAATCTAACTAGATTATAGTTACAGAATGCGGACTAGCACAGAATACCCTACAAATTATCCAACCAAAGCTGACAGAGAACATTATCACTGAGATTGTTTGGAAATAGTGAGAGAAACATAAATGACTCTGCTATAAGTGAACTTTATTCACAATCGTTTGTTCCTTTTTAAATGATTACAGAATGTACTTTATGATAAGTACAATAAAAATTATAATTTCAGAAGTGAAATGACAGGAACCTAAAGTGTGTAAGAAATAATTGTGTAAAGAGTATCCAGTGCTAATAATCCTAACTTAAAATGCATAAGCATGCTGAGCAGCTATCATTGCCATGCACCTTCCAGCTTTTTCACCAGAATCATTCTGGCTATAAGCTCTAAACTTCCTGAGGTCCAGACAAAGACAGGAAATCTCCTCTACTCCCAGATTTAGTGTTTTCTACACAGGATGTGGTTTTATGCAGTGCCAACCCAGCCCTTGTTGGAACACTCCTAATGCATCCAGGGAGCTGTCAGCAGGTGCCCGAGTTGCCCTTTCCTCCCCGGGATGCTGTTCCTTGTGGTATTTTGCAATAACTCATAAATAACTCGCCTCACCACTATCTCTGCTCTGAAAAGTAAACTTCATTTTTTTCCTGTTTTGGAAAAATCAAAAGTTTTCAAAAGAACATGGTAACCAGATCAAAGAGGCCCGATGATGTCTACAATCCCAAGAAAGCCACTTCTCCGTGAGTCAGCATCGTGAATGAACGGCGTTGGCCAAGTCTCTTGTCAATGGATACAACAGAACCCGACACACACATGCCCATCTGTTGAAGTGCTCTGTGTGCGGGTGTGTGTATAAGAAGTAATATAATCTTTATCATAGCACTTAGAAACATTTATTTCCTGGAATGTGTACTGATGGATGTGGTTTTTTTTTTGTTTTGTTTTGTTTTGTTTTGTTTTGTTTTTTTAAAACACAGGGAGAGATGCTAGACAAAGAAAGTCCGGCGAGTCAGAAAAAGTCCTTGCATATTTTATAACCCTTCCTTGAGGCAACGTTGCTTTTCGTTTCTGCTTGAGAGACTGCGGCATCAAGGGAACGTGGAGAGAGGTGGAAGGTAGATCCGGCTAATGCTGGAATGAGCTGAGATCAGACGCTTTCAGAAAGTGAAAATAAACTCTGTGGCCAAGTATTTCAAATCTCCTCCACTTGGCTTTCTGCACATCTCCAACCCAGCCCCTGGGAACGGTCTGCTCTGATAGTCCCGCGTTCCGTGCCCTGAGCTTGGTGCCACTCGGAGGCTCTTCTTCCCACCTATCTTGGCATCCAGCCTCCTGCCTAGGTAAGTGCTTCAGTCTTGACCCTGCATTTCAGTAAATAATTATTGAGCACATGCCTTGTTCGGTTAAATTGTTAGACGCTGTTGTCAGAGCCTTAGAGATAAATAAAGTATTTTAAGGAACGTATAGTTTAGAAGAGGAGGGAAACCAGAAAAGGAGTTCCCATAATGTAGGACAGGGGAAAAGGTGCAAGTGGGGGAAAAGAGAAAAATAAATGATTTGTTCCAGTGGGGTGTATCTGGACAGCTCTTGTGTGCTGACTGGCTGAACCCCGACCGATTAGGAGGACCTTAATGGGAGCACGAAGACCATTTCACACTGAGGAGATGGCATCAGCGCCTAGTAAAACGAAGTATTCAGAAATTAACAGAAACCCGAGTAGAAGTAGCTTTGCCTGTTCACATTGAGACCCAAGCAACTGGAATCATTTCTGGTGCATGTCAAACATTCATTCGTTATTTGTTACATAAATAAATGCAATCTAAAGGAAGGAAGTAAGCAGAGAATAGTTATAAAGGAAGGCTTATATTTATGGAAAAATGGTCAGTGGGAAAAAAAATAATAGGTGAAATATCAGGAGTCTAAAGCATATCATAAACCAATGAAAGAGTAAATCTTAAGAGGGGAAAAATACATTTAATCATTTATTATACAATGTATTATATAATGTACCATATAATAATGTACTATATAATTCAATGTATTATATAATACATTGAATCAAACATTCACCAACACCACCTCATGCCAGAAACTTCGTGTTGAGGACTCCCAAATGAACCAAACGGGCTGTGCCCTGCAGTGCTTTGTAGGTGATAATCAGCAATGGCCAGTGCCCACAGCCTCAGGGGTGCTCCACAGGCTGAGAAGAAGCAAATCTGCCCTAGACTTGGCAGTCACTGCAATGACCAACCTTAGCCACCCTGAGCTCTGGCACAGGAGCAACAACAATAATCTACGTGTCCAGGCCTTCTCTGCTTCCTCCAGAAGCCCTGAGGGCAGACGCTGACCCCTCCACCGTGGCTTCACAGAATATCTAGCAAATGCAGCTTAGCTATATATACCAATCATTGATGACCACGTAGGAAATCAGTGTTAGGTAACAAAGCAACCAGAGTGAACTTGAATGTTGAGTGAATCCATTCATTTGCTGTCTGTTTACAAAAACAGAAAGAACATCTGTGTCCAAGAATTATATTGCCCAGGTTTCAAAGACATGGAAATTACTTATGTCAGGCAAAGTTTCAGTGGAGAAGCAATACCACTGTGTGCAATGTGGAAGGAGGGAATTACTGCAAGGACTGACACTAGAGTTGTAGACCTGGTAAGGAATACCCCAGAGGAGTGTTCCCTCTCTGCGTCCATCACAGGCCTGAAGTTGCTGTAGGTCTGAGTCCTGCAGACAACGGACTAGATAGGTGTATGGTGGGAAAAACCATGTCACTCTCTCACCACACCCAACCTCAGTGCAGAGGTGCAGAAACTACCCATGTATTTTGCCACAAGCTCTACACAGTCCGGACCTGTGATCCAGGAGAACTGAAGGGATCTGGGGGAGTGCAGACTCGGTGGCCACCCCCAAGCAGCGGGTCACCCGCAGGCCAGCCACAGCATGTGCGGGAGGTGGCAGGGGCCTTGGCTTCCACCAGCCTGCCCAGCGCAACAGCTGCTGCGTCACTGCCACCTTCCGAATCTCATGCAAATGCCTTTTGTAATCGGTCCTATATTCATCTGAACCTGCACCCAGTCAGGAGTCACTATCTGAGAAATGATTCCCGCTGAGCTGATGCACATCAGCCCAGGTCCCCAGGTCCCTGAAGCTGTATGGACCCCTTTTAACCATGCAAAGAAAGCAATGACAAAGTCACACCTCCAAGTAATATCACACAGCCCTTGTCCAAAACCGAAACAGTGACCATTCAAGGTCCCTTTGTTCCCCTTTTGATGACCCTCATTGTCTTTCTAGTTGATTCTTTCTTCTCCTTTGGTATTCTATACCTCAACTCCTGAGATATATACCAGGGTAGGGGAATGGAACAGAGGAAGAAAAACACATGTATGCGTGATTCATATTAAAGACACACTCATCATATTATAAGACTACTGAGAATAGTCATGTAGTCTTAGCTGATACCTGTGACTTCCTTCTTCCACCAACCATTTCTATACCCTTTGACGTCTACAGGTGCTTCAGCTCAGGAGTATTACTTCTTGCCCATTTAGCTTTGTCGCAGACCCCAGTAACTCAGAATCAGTCATCCCAGCAGCACAATCTTCCTCCCTCCTCCCTCCCCCCCTTCAATGGCATAAGGAATCCACATAGTCAAGGGACAACTTCAACTTCCAGCTTAATGGAACTACTGCTATGTTCCCTGGTAGAAATCTCCCACCATTAGGAACTTAGACTTTTACATTAGCAGAACCCCAAATTACTGGAATAGGAACAAGAATTTCAACACTAAAACTCTAGGATTAATACTGATGAGATATTCCCACTTCCTCTCCTTAATTGACTCAACACACGAACCCCGCTATGGGAAAGAAAACACTCTATGTATTAGTGTCTGAGTTGGGGCCTATACACAATTATGAAGACATTATCTCAGCCATGCCAGGTGACTCCAGCCAGCTGGCACACTACCTGCATCTTTACAAGGCCATTCTACCATTCTGTCTGGCCAGCTGCTTTGGGGTGTTGTGGAAATTGCTAAGACCAGGGAACTGCATGAGCAGGAACCCACTGCCACACTTCATTGGCTGTGAAGTGAGCCCATTGGTCAGAAGTAATACTGTACAGAATACCATGAGGATGAATAAGGCATTTTGAAAGCTCACAGATGGTGGTTTTGGCAAAAGCAGGCAAGGCCAATCCACAGTAAGTGTATATTACAATGAGAGTGAGTGTTGCCCCTTCCCCTCCTGAGAGGTCCAACATGATCAATCTGCCAACAGGGCTGACTGACCCCCTGGGGAGGGTGAGATAGTGAAGGCTGAGAATAGGTCAGTAAAGGAATCAGCTACACTACAGCCCATTCCTTTCATGCATGGAAGTCACTATTGCTGAGACCATGCCCCTCTCTCACTCTGCCACCATTACCGTTCTGTGTGTCAGCCCACGAAATAAGGACAAATGGGTTTGGAGAAAGAGGCACACCGAATCCCATAGATCCTATTGTCTTGTCCACTTGATTACTTAGGTCATGTTTACAGATGCTGCACCAGGTGGATAATCTTGTGGGACATAAATATATTCATACTTTCCCCATTTGGAGAGGTCTATCTACATACCCCTTCCTCAGACTTCCTTGTCAGTGGTTACTGATTGTGTTCCTTCCAACTCATTAAGAATCTGGCCAAATCACTCACCCTGCATATGAGTCAGGACATCTGCTCCTCCAGGCCGAATGAGCAACGCCACGTAACGGTAACAAGCACCCCTCTTGGAAACTTTACACTCACCCTAATCTTTAAAGGTCGCCTACAAGTAGGGCTATAGTGCTGTCCCATCCACAGTCGGGTGATGCCATCCCATGGTGCAAAACTCTCTGAAAACCAGGCCTACAGTTTAAGCAGAAGGAGAAATTTTACAACAAGCTATAAAATGACTTGCCAAATACATGGGAAGTTTGCAAAGAGAGACTCAGGCTGAGCTTCCAAGAATGACTGCCAAAGGCCACAACACAGACTCAGGCCACCAAAGAAGCTACTGCCCCTACCAGGACTGAGACACCATAAAATCATGAAGCCTCCAGGTGAGATTAGAAGCCCTAACTCTAGGCACTGGGTATAGAAACAAGGTACCTCTGCCACAATCCATTCCAACAAAATGGGTCTTCTAGCTGCCATTTCTCCATAGCCATAAGACTAGACACACTTCACTGAGGCCTCTGCCATGCCTGCTATAGAAAAATTACATGCTTCCATAACCTCTGCTTCCACAAAGCAGAAATGTGAGTTAGTTCCATCATATCTCATTTTCATTTTCCACACTCCTCTAGGTAGTTCTACTTAACTGAACATAATTCACATCCAGAACCCTTGATGCAAGGTACTCCAGAAAATATAGTTTTTAGCCTCTAAAATTCTGTGTAACAGGAAGGAACACAAGGCAAAGATTGGAATGCCTGGTACGCAAGCGGTCTATACAAGTGTAGTAGTTTAAAAGTGCAGTAACATGAATATGTCTTAGGCAAAGGAGGAACCAAAGCAGGGAGATATTTGACGCACAAAAGAAAAAACTGTTGGAGCAAAACAAAAAAATGAAAGAAAATAATGAAGTTACCACAAAGGTGAAAGGTTAAGCCTCACAAAGGAAGAGAAAATCTCGTGTGTCCAAAATAACAAAGAAGGTGTCGTGGAGCTGTTGAAGTGAAAAAGACCTCTGTGGGACCTCGACACTTTCAGTGAAGAAAGTGGTAAGTCACCTGCCGCCAGTGAAGTGGGAAAGTGGGGAAACGAGTCAAGAGTGTGCTACAGATAAGTGAGGGGAGGAGGAACTCGGGTAGCACAAATTGTGTACACTTTTTTATGGATCCAGGTGCTGAACAAAATATTGAGATTTTTGCCCATGTCCCTTCTTAACTAATGAGGTCGAAGGGATAACCACACCAGACGTGACCATCCTGATTTTGCAGGATCCCTGGGCTCTTCGCAGCGCCTTTCCCTTTCCCCATGCATAAGTACATTTTTATCAGCGGGTAACCCTTCGATGACAGCTCTAAGGGCACCATGGATAGGGTCAACAAATGCCACTCAAGGACAAAGAAGAAGTATTGAGAATCCTGGAAAATTAACCATAAAATGCAGGAGCAAGACCCAGGGTTTTCTTCCGCATATGATTTTATTTGTAATACCTCCCCTCAAGGCCACCTCAACACACACGCATATACTGCAGCTATGAGTCTAGCACCCAAGAAAGAAGGAGCCAACAGATACCAAATTTAGGATGCTTGGTGACCAGGGGAATTCTGGAAGCTTCATTCTGTAAGTCTTACACAAAACAACATAATTTCATCAATTCAAAGGAAGCCTTACATGTGTCTCCAGAACAACTCTGTTATATTTTAATGCTGAGTTAATTATCAGTCTTTTCCTCCCTAACCTGGGAACTCCTGAAGGGAAGGGTTTTAATATAATGTCTGGCAAAAAGTAAGTGCTTCTTAATTTACCAAAATAAGAAAAATTCTCTTGTAAAATGCATGTCCAAAAACTCAACTCTAAGGCTAAATATACATTCTTCATGCAAGAAGTCACCATAAGTGTATATATAGATGAACAGAGTTAAAATGTTTAGTGTATATGGAGGAAAAAAGGATAGTTAGAAGTCTTTAAATGTAGGCAAGACTTTACTTTTTAATTGCCCAACAAGATGCATCTTAAGAGCCTTTTTGAAAGAGACTTTAGTACTCTAGTGAGAGCTGTTTGCAATTGTTTTGTATACTGAACTAGGCCCAGTACTTGGAATAGTTCCCAAGCCCATGGTGGACACATAAGAAATATCTCTTAAACTGAAAGTCTTAATGAGCTCATTGTTCTAACACACGATCATTTCCAGTATGTCCTTTGCTCCTTCAAGCTTTCATCAGCCTGGCTTATCATGGACACGCAGAGTACCAGTTGCAACACAAATTCCTAAACCTGTATCTACCATATTAGTAGGCTTTTCCAGAGGAAGAGAACCTGTAGAAGAGAGACAGGGTTTAAATATTTAACTCACATGATTGTAGAGGCTGGCAAGTTCATAACTCATATGGCAAATTTGGAAGGCTAGAAGTTGAAGAAACAATTGAATCTGAAAGATATGCCAAGCAGACAGGAGTTCTATGTTGCAATATAGAGGCCAGATTTCTTTTCTTCCAAAAGCCTTAGTCCTTGTCGCAAATGGTTTTAACAACCCAATTGTATAAAACCTATCCACATTATGGAGGGAAGTCTCTTTACTCAGAGTCTACCAATTCAAACATCAATCACATCGAAGAACACCACCACTGCAATGCTCCTAGACAGCCCTTGAGGTCCAGTGCTTAAAATGATCCAACACATGATTTTTCTACTTTAGGATGGTGCAAAAGCAGTTGCATTTACTAGAAACCACACTTTGGACTCTCTGTTCTCAGGCTAGCCATATGCACTGTGTATTAGTCAGCATTCTATCACTATAAAGAAATACTTAACCCACTTACAAAGAGAAAAAAGGTTATTTCATCTAACAGTTTGGGAGGTTCTGGTCCATGACCAGTTGGCCTCATTGTCTTAGACCTGCGGTGAGGCAGCGTATCACATCCTGAGCATATAGTATAGCAAAACTGCTCATTTTGCAGCCAAGATGCAAGAGAAAAGAATGGGGGCAAGAGTTTGGTTCAGTGCCACCACACCTGCCTTGCAAGTGCAAGCTCCCGAGTTCACTTTCCAGTACCAGAAAAAAAATAAGAGAGAGAGGAAAGTGATGGGGCCAGGGTCTCACAATCTCCCTCAAGACCATGTCCCCAGAGACCTCACTTTCTCCCATGATGCCCCACCCTCTAAAGGTTTCACCGCCTAATGATATCACCCTGGGGTCCAAGCATTTATCATCCCTTGAGGACATTTAATATCAAACTATAGCACAGAACCATTCTCTTTCACAAAGTTGGCTAGAAGCCAAGTAGCTCGGTGGTTCCAACGCTTGCCTCACAAAGCTAAGTAGAGGCAGAGAATCACACTCAACCAATCTAGAAGTAAACAACTGATACTTTATAGTGTATGATGTTACAAGTGATGGTGTTCAGTAAGTCAGGAGCATACAATGCCTTTCCAACTTCTGACAGACTTATTGATGCAACTCCATCAGACTTCAAGGAGTATCTATAGATTGATGTTTGACCAAACAATTGTATGTCCTGGCCTTGCCAAGTTGATATCTAAAATTGACTATCACCCATCATGAAACTCATTTAGAAAGTCTGCTAAAATGTGGAAAATCTAGAGGATGGAGCCCAAGGATTTGCACTTTTAACAAACACCCCATATGATTTTGTTCCAGCTCAAACAGTCCATGGAATTGCAGGCAGAGAAAGAGAGCAGTTTATGTGCTCCCAGAGTGGCCTTTGAAGCACACAGAACTTACCTTCTGGAACTTGAAGGCACAGTGCAGTCAGTGCAGCACCACAAGATGAACATTGCAACATTCTTAAGATACAGAAAAATAGATGAAATAGAATTTAATACAGGAAATTGGACGACTAGAAAAACAGAAGGAGCCCCAAAATCATTCATGCAGTAACAACTTCCTCCCTTTGTTATAAAATCCAGCTGAGTTCTTCCTGGGTCTTTTCCCCCCACCTCTCTCTTGTCGCCCTTACCTTCTAACCTTCCACTGGACAGGCTCCCTCATCTCTCTGGTGACTCTCTCCCCGGGATCCTCAGCTGACTGGACCCCCCCTCTGAGCCAGGTCTCTTGTAGCCCTCTGCTTTTGTCTCCACAATCCCCTCCAAGGTTGGCATCGCCACTTGCACATCAGGAATCAATCTTTCCCTGAAGGTTAGAGACTATTTCTCATTCACCTTTGTACAGTGCTTTTCCAGTGTAGTGATTGGTACATCATACTATTTGATAGATACCTATCAGTAAAGAAATAAATGGATGAAGGTCTGAATGCACCAAGAACTAAGGAACCTTTTCAGTTTCTTGGGAATAGGATTGTCCATAATTCTTCCCGAAGATTTTTGTCCCAAAACATTGACTGTCCCAGGAGCCACCTTACATAATACAACTTAAATCAGGCAGGGCTGGGGGTGGGAAAATATGTACTTTTCTCCTTTTCTTCCTGGATATTTATGAGTTTGGATTAATAACATCCTTGGACATTTACTGGAGTTTTAAAAGAAACCACCCTGAAATGTTTTACAGCTCCAATTGCACAACGGTAGTATAATTCATTGCAGTTGAAAGAAAGGGAAATTGCTCCAGCAGGACAATTCGGAGATTCAGGACATTAGAAAATTCCTACAGGAATCAGACAAGAATGAGATGTCTATGTCCTCATCAGGCATTAGAAAGTCATTTATTGGCACCGTGACACAGGAGCAGCAACACAGACGCCTAGGACCAGACACTGTCACTTCCCACCCTTTCTAGCGTCCTGCTGCCACCGGCTCCCCACAGGGCATACAGAGAAACAGGGTTGGAAAGTGAGCAGTGGAAGAGGTGGCCTCACACGTGACAGTCTCTGCACTGGCAAAGAGGCCAAGAAGGAAATCGGGCTTCGGTAGCAGGAAAAGAAAGTGGGTCTCTGTGGCCAGCACACCAGACAAGGACTGCCCTCTCACACGGTCGCTCACATGTCACATGCACTCCTTAGCCCCTCCTCATCACACACATGTGTGTCTGATCACACACACACACACACACACACACACATAAAGGAAACACAATGTAATCAAAATTTTCTTGCAGGGATTATAACACATACAGCATCTTTCTAAGTCTGGGCATCTCCACAGATCAAGAGGAAAAGTATTAATTCCATAGCCCCCTCCCCGTGACTCGAGTGTCTTGCCTCACACAACCTATAGCAACCCTCCAAAAGGGCAATGAAGCAAATTAAAAATATTTCACTGACCACCTGATGCACACATCGTATTTCCAGGCAAATGTGATGAGACATATTCAGAAGAATAATCTCAAAAATCTAACTAGTGTCTCTTGGCTTTATGAATAAATCAATCACTTCAGAACAGCTTTTAAAAGTGATGACCCGGGCCAGAGGATTAGCTCAGTGGTTCTGGCGCCTGCCTTGCAAGCACAAGGTCCTGAGTTTGATCCCCGGAAACCACATACAAATGCTGGGCATGGTGACTCACACCCACCAGCAATCAATACCACATACCACAATGCCGGGCGTGGTGGCTCAGGCCTGTCATCCCAGCACTCGGGAGGCAGAGACAGGACGATTGCTGAGTTCGAGGCTTGCCTGGACTACATAGTGAGCTCAGAGCCAGCCTGAACTACAAAGCGAGACCCTGTCTCAAAAAAGAAAAAAAAAAAAAAGTGATGACCCAGCTTTGAAAGGATCTTGCTTCATGTACTGATGCAAGCCTATAATCTCAGCACTCAAGAGACTGAGGCAAAAGGAACGGTGCAAGTTGGAGGCCAGCCTGGATTAGAAGGCTATAGGGTGAGTTTAAGGACAGCTTGAACTACATCTCAAACCCTGTCTCATACATACATACATACATGAGGATCTCATACAAATACACACAGAAAGTAGGATAGCTTCAACTCTCATTTTGCAGTGAAAAACATTTAAAAGTGATTTATGATTTTTCTAGTACAGATAGAAACATTTTGGATTTCTAGATGATCCCATCATGAACACTACCAAACATTTTCTGAGAATCTCTGCAATCTTCCTTCTGCTTTCTATTTGGTATCTGTCAGAGTAATAAGAACATTTCAGCTCAGTCCTAGTACAAGAAAATTCCAATATCGACAGTTACGGAGTTTTGTCTCCAACACCTCTTAGCTCCTAAAAGGCAGTGCTTAAAACAATTACAGCCATCACTAGGCTAGTGTTAAAGCAATCAGTGCCTCGTGTGTGGCTTCAATGGGAAGTAGTAGCCCGGCATCCGCTGCTGTCAGAGTTGAGCGCCCATCTGGAAAGGGCTTGCTCTGATTACCACTTTGCCAGTGATGCATGCACCAGGCCGGCCTAAACCTCGGTTCTCCCAAAACCAGCTGGCTGAGCGCACAGTCCCAGGAACAGAACCGCTTGCCTCATTTATTTTCCAAAGCCACTGCTCTCCCTCGAGACATTGAGGGGCAGAGAGCAGAGAGATTAAAAGGTCTGACAGTCCCAAGCGGGCTCTGACACCCGGACTTCCGGCAACTTCTCCTGTCCTGCTTTCCTACAGTCCAGATGGCACTTAATCAGTGACGAGAGCTAGAAAACCACTTACGTTATTGCAACTTCTCTGCTGCGTAGCGTCCTTGGAGTGACATACACGTTACCTCTGCAGCATACATCTGCACTGGGAATTTCCTGGATGCAATTACACTTTGCAACTAATAAAATAAGATGTAATTATAGATACACTGTTAGCAGTGCCACTTTATATCTGGGCTGATACGTATGTGGCTGTCTGGGATTCCAGATCTGAATGCTATTTATTACTTCAACCTACACAAGTTATTTCGGAGGTGGCACTGCTCATGCTGAGAGCTATCGGGGACAGCACAATGTTACTCCTTGAGGGCTGCTCTGTCTTTTGAGGGCTGTTGGCTCATAGCTGCACTTTTAACCTACTCCTGAAAAACTTACACTACACAGTTCTGGTTGCTGTCCTTATCCCACAGTCTAGTACCCTGGTTTTAAATGTCACTGTACTGTCTACTGATTTAAATGAGGAAACTGATAAAAATTTTTGGGAAGAAGCACTTAAGTTTGGATATAAAAGCTCTACAGAACTTGTCTGAACTCTCTACAATGATCACGCATTATTTTTAAAAAGAAAAAAGATTCAACAAATGTTATATAAACTCATAGGAAAATAAGACCTTCCTTTTGAGGTCCTTCCTATAGGAAACCTGGAAATGTGCAAAGACCTTCATGAGGGCCATAGATGCAGAGAGATCTTAGAGGGATTCCCTTCCATAAACTCAATTCCTAAACTAGGTCTTACTGTAAAATATGCCTGAAGATGTGTGCAAGGAACATTTTAGTGCAAAAACATTACAAATTAATTGATGTAGAGTACTCAGAGAACAATAAGTGGAAGACCTTGTGAAAGGTTTCTCTTGGCTCTAACATTGTAGAAGCTGCAGGCTGTATGCTCCGCACCCAGTGCAAATGGCCCTCAGCACCCTCAAGGGACCGGTTTCAGAACACCACAAGGTGTCAAAACCCAAGGAAGCTCGAATCCTTTGTATAAAATTGCAGAAGATTTGCATACAGACTTTATACATCTTTCACTTGCAGTAAAGCATCTTCCCTTTACTTAGAATATCTTATATAAATGCTATGTGATTAGTTGTCATGCTGTATTGTCTAGGGCATAATGACAAGAAAAAATCTGGAAGTATTCACTACAAATACAATTTTTAAAAAATGTTTTCAATTCACAATTGTTCAGAAACAAGGATGCAAAACCCACAGATATGGAAAGTCACCTATATATGCATGTCTGTCAAGGAAATGTGCAAATCTCATAAATATTCAGAGCTTGCTGCATAAAATCATGTAGCCTGTGAAACTTCATTCTGGAGACCAGCCAACCAATGTGATCACACGGCTGCCCGTCAGGTGAACGTGGTGGACCTCAGAGCTTGGCACACACGGGGAGGCAGAAATCCCAAAGTCTGCCTCATCTCAAGGCCTCATCAGTGGCTAATACCTGGAAGTGGTTGAAAATTCTAAGAAAGGTTTCAACATAGGACCAGACAGGGAACCTCTTAGCCCAAAATCTCCCCAAAGATAGAGCCAGGGATGGGGAAGCGGGAGCAGTGTCTCCAAAAACTGTGTGGGAGAATTATTGTAGTAACAAGCCAGAGGATACAGGGCCACGAGCCTGTGTTCAGTGGACTGCCTGGGGCCAGGAAGGGAGGAATCCAGCGATGGCTCCCACACTAGGACGCTCTAGGAAAGGACCCGTGTTGAGACGTGGCTTCAGAGAATAGTTGAGTACCAGGAGCTATTCCTCTGTTAGCCTAGATCACCAAGGCCTGGACCGCAGAGTCTGGGGCAGGGATCCCAGGTCACCGTTCACTCTCTGGGATGCCTACAGCCCCCAAACACAGGTGACTCAAACCCCCACCGCAAACAAGGGGTCATAATAGTCTTCTCATAGAGTGTTGTGAAAATTAACTTGAATAATTCAGGTAAAGTGATTATTCTGATACATGGCACAAGCTAAGAAGCTAACTGTCAAAATAATGCGTTTCAGGTTTCTTCAAATTGACAAAAGATCAAATAGCTGAACTGCCTCAATCTCACTTCAAGGCAGATTTATATAAATGAAGCTAGATGAAGGTAGGAGGATGGGCTACTGGGGTAGTGACAAAAATCAAACATATAGGAGGCTGGAGATTCAGTTCAGTGGTTCCACCACCTGCCTAGCAAGCGCAAAATCCCTGTTTCGATCCCGGTAACCACATACAATGATATGATATTGGGCGTGATGACTCACGCCCACCAGCAACCAGTACCACACCCCACAATGCTGGGCATGGTGGCTCACGCCTATAATCCCAGCACTCGGGGGGCAGAGGCAGGAGGATTTCTGAGCTTGAGGCTTGCCTGGGCTACATAGTGAGCTCAGAGGCAGCCTGAACTACAAAGCGAGACCCTGTCTCAAAAAAAAACCAAAAAATCAAACATATGGCTTCCTGTTTTCTTTCCCCTAAATGTGTATGAGCCAGCACCCTGCACTGTGACGAGTCTAAGGACAGAGACTGTGAAGAGGGACTTGATGGGCACTTGACACTCAGAGGTTTTATCCAACGTGAATACCTAGGTTGGCCAAGTCCATTCATACTTTTTGATATGCTGAGCATCTCCTACATGTCATAAACACTACAAAAGTAAGCAGGATACAAGGATCGTAAAAGCACATACAGTCCTAACATGTGGAGTCAACCCGGGTCCTCTCAGTAGCTGAATGGATAAAGAAAATGTAGTACCTATGCACAGAACAGTGTTAGTCACCCTGAGAGAAGAACAAAATACTTTCATTTGCAGAAAAACGGACAGAAATTGCAGGCATTATTCTAGATGAAATAAGCCAGACAAGACAACTTTCACATGTTCTTTCTCCTATGCACGTTAAATTGAACACAGAAGAGCAATCAGTCGAGTCTGGGAAAGAAGATAGGGAGGGTGGACAAAGGGAGACTGCTTTGGGTCAGTGCTGGATTTCACACTAAAGCCTATTAGTGAGTATAATTAATACGTGTTTAAAATAAAGTAAAATAAAACATCCTTTAAAATGATTGTGGTCAAACCTATCAGAATTAAGGGACAGACTCCAAGTTTCCCGGGTGTCCAGATACATCCCTCATCTGGTTAGTGGCTGTAAAATCTGTGTAAGAGCACATCCTCTCCACTGACTATTTTACGTGGAGCAGGTGAGGGTGGAGAAAATGGAACCGAGAGCAACTGCCAGTTCTGCAGCTCAGCCGGGGGATCAGGGCGTGTGGTTAGCCCTGAACTGTTTCAGTCACCATGTGAACAGAAACCATCACAAAAATACTCTCTGCGAAGCCATCTGATCTACTTAGGCCACAATATTAAGCTGGCAAATTTCTCTCAAATACTGTTTTTTAGCAGAGTAAACACTCAGAAAGGATTTTTTCGGGCCCAAGTAAAACATTCCTTTTCCCCCTTGATAAATGTAGACAGGATGGACTGTGCAGAACAGGAGAAGGACTGGGACGAGGACGGAATGCAAATTGGCTCCTTCACCCTGGACTCGGGAAGCAAACTCCCAAGCACGGAAACTCAAAGATGTGGCAGTTCACTGGGGAAGCACAGCGCTGTAATAGAAGAAGCTAGAAAAGAAAATTATAAAAAGTCTAATGAGTTACTCAGGGATGGGAAACACGGAACGGTGAGGAGAAATTCAGGGAATTTAAATTGAAGTAGACAGAAAATATATTTTATCCATTACTTCTTGAACAATCACTTATTGAAAGAGCCAGTTAACTGGACAAGGCACTGAATTATGCCAATGCACTCACAGCTCTGTGTTAGAGGCTCACTGTCGTTCTTATCTAATTAACTGACCTCTGCCTTCACCCCCTGAGAATTGTACAAACTGGGCACAGAAAATGGAATAGGGCGGTCCACTCGCGCTGGCTCAGGTACTGTTCCCTCTAAGTCTTAGCTGGCTTTCAGAGAGGAGGTGCATAAAAATTAGGCTTCCCTCTCTCAACCGTAAATTTAATTTTACTTCAAAGTAAGGAGCCCTTGACGTCCACTTTATGAGCACTTCAGCTCTGCTCCTCCTCTCTGCACAGCTCAGCAAAGTGCCCCATTTCGTGCTTTAAAAAAATTAATTTCAATAAGGAAAAACAAAAACCAAAATTAATTTCAATAAGGAAAAGTAAATGCTGAATATAGCACTGAAAAAGCACCAAAAGCTCAGTGTGGAGAGGGAAGAAAATGTCGCGAGTGGGTAGAAGAAATCTATTTGCCAGTTGCATTAACAAATGTCAAGCTATTTTTAAGATTTCTCAAATGGCCTTTGATAAGATTTCACCCATAGTGCAAAAATGAGGGCAAACTCCTTCTTCTGACTTAAAAAGACTCCTGTAGCGAGCTCAAGCCTCCTATTATTAAGCTAATAAATTAATCAGAAGTCCACCAAAGTATAGACTCTCAATTCCAATTTCCATAAACTTCTGCAGCTGACAATCACTTTAGAAACTTGTTTGAATTGGAGTGTCACTTCCTTGGAAGCTGAGCTATTATACTGTCCTGTACTTTTCTTATGAAGATAGGGTAATGATGTTATATCATCACATTTATTCTGCTTGATTTAAGGGGTGTGGTAAGTAGAATTTATGGCAATGACACTACTCCAAAGGAATTCAGTCATTCAATAAATTTACAGGAGAAGAGAAAAACTAATTCATGATACGGATCAAAGACCAGTGAACAATTTTCACACTCAAAATAAAACTGCACATTCCTGTCTGCAAACTTACCATAGATGTGCATGCTCTCAAAATGACTAAAAAGAAATCTACAAAGGTCAGCAGGTGAAAACAAGAATCATTAACAACCATGGTGGTCTAAAGAAAAAGTAGCTTTCATTAGACCCTCAGCATTCACTACCCCACATGTATGATGCAGTTTAATCTCCTGTGATACTGAAACCTAAGGTTACCCCCTGCATCATAGGCGAGGACACTAAAGCTCAGAGAAGCTGAGCCCTCTGTCCAAATTAACCATCTGTTAAACTGAGCAAGAGACAGAGTTTTCCTTTTTGACATTTGTCAGACTATGTCGCCCAGGCTGACAAATTCATAGGCTCAAGGGATCCTCCCGCCCCACCTCTCACATAACTCAGATTATAGGGAAAGGCCACCACATCTGGGTCTTGAGCCAGATCTTGAACACACATCTGTAAGAGTTCAGAGACCAGAGCATTAAGCACCCTCCGCGAGACATCCTGTTCTTCAGGAAAATGGAAAACAGAACATGCTCTAGTCTCATTTTCTTTGTTCTGTATTTATTTCAATAAGTTACTTTCAGAATTTCAGTATCTCATCACTGGAATGAAATACTAAACACCTGCAGCTTAAAAGAACCGGGTGATTTTGGCTCACAGCTTCTGAGGGCTCAGTCCATGCGTGGTGGACAGACTCTGAGGCAGCTGTGGCATGGAGGACAAGGATGGCAAAGGAAAGCCGCTCCACCCGTGGCGGTCAGGAAGCCAGAGAACAAAAGAACAAGGGATGTGCTCCCATGGCCCATCCCCTCTTCTGATCTGGCCGTCCTGCCTCACAGCACACGCAACTATGAACTCAGTGGATGAATACACCGATTGACACAGTGCCCCAGGACCCTACACCCCCCAAAAGCCGCACCTCTGAACACATGAGATGTTTTGAGGACATTTTAGATCTAAACCATTACATCTCACTTTATCTGCTAGAGCCATAATCCAAGAACAAATAGATTCAAAGTCCTTCCCATCCCCACAGATGAAATAAATTCTGCAACATCTTCAAATTGCAAGCACCATACAAGGGTAGGAAAACTATATTACATAATTACATTTCTCCTGTATGAAGTAAATATGCCCAAGTTAACATGAGTTTTTTTATTTGACTTAATATATCCAATGGTGTTCACAAAAACTCTAATATTTACTTTTTTCAAAAATGCAGTTTTTTCAAAAAGAATATTTTCCTACAATATTTTCCTGACTTGAGTTTATCCTTCTTTACGGCAGAGCAGTATTCCACTGTACATAGATACCATATTTTCTTTATCCATTCATCTGCTCATGATCATACAGTCTGCTTGCAAGATTTACTATGAATTGTGCAGTTATAAATGTGAGCATGCGTGTGTCACCACATGTACATAACACAACATAATTCTTTTTTCTACCCTTTCTCTCTCCTCCTGAACCTTCACTCTATCTCTTGATGCCCTTCCCATTTGAAAAAAATATATCTCCCTATTTCCTATTACCCATCTTTTATTTTGCTCTTTATTTATATTTTGGGTTTCCATGTGATAGTTAAACTTATGTGTCTGATTTATGTCACTAACATTATAGTTTCAATGTCCATCATATAAGTACATGTTTGTACTAATTGAAAATAATAACATTTTAACTATGCTTTTTAACACTTCTTTGCTCCTAGAACTTTTACTTAATCTTTATAACAAACTAAGAAGTAGACTGGATACTCAAAAGTATCTTAGTTGTATACAGCATCATATTTCATTGCTGTCATAATATGAGCAAGGTATGGCTCACCAGATGATTATTAATAAATACTTAATTAGCATGCTTACTACTTGGATACTGAGGGTTCTACCAAACAACCTGGAAACAGGTTATTTAACACACAAGAAGCTTTAGAATGACTACTTACAGTATAGAATAGCAGGACCGCAGATTTAGTTCAGTGGTTTTGCCGTCTATCTGCAAAGCACAAGGTCTTGATTCAATCCACGATAACACGTACCACAGTGCCTGGAATGGTGGTGGCTCATGCCTCTTATTCCACCATGGTAGCACAGCATAGAATAGTGACTGGGCTGATTCCCATGCCTGCCCCTAAAAGCGGACACTCTTTTTACTTATTTTCATTCATATAAAATGTTTTGTGTCACTGAAGGTCCACGGGTATAAGAAACAGTGCTAGACTTCACCGAGGCTCAAAAACCGAGAATCCCACAAGGACCAACAGTTGGACAAAGAAAACAATGCAAGACTACTAAAAACTAATCTACAAAAATGTCACATATTAGTCGTCATAAATTCTTGTTGGCTGGGCATAGGAATCACTTGACAAGCTTTAAAAACTTCTAATAACTAGGTCAGAGCCCCAGAGGTTTTGACTTAAGTGGTCTGGGATGAAGCAGGGGTCTTGGAGTTTTCTCAAAGCCCCCAAGTGACTGTGCTGTGCAGCTGAGGTTCACAGGAAGTGCTCTGTGAGCACTCCGGGGGGACCCCAGGGACAGGGGCGGGGACGGGGCGGTAAGGAACGATTCCTTCACTCCTTCCGTGCGAGGGAGCATACACCTCGGGCCATAAAGTCGAAGGAGTTTTCAAACCCTGGAGTTGTAGAAGAGAGAAAAAGAATCAGAGATTTATGCCATAAACCAAGGCGAAGATGAGGAACAGAACAAGGTGCACTTCTGGGACTGTACATGTGGCCTGAACTGAGTCTCATGAGGCCTACAGGGAAGAGTGAGTCAGGTTTCAGTGCTAGCAGCAGTCCGGGGACAGAGCAACAGAAACAACTGATGGCTTCCAAGCAGAGGCACAAAGCCTCCCAATAACTACTACTCCACACGGGGAAATGGAGGGAAATCCTCCAGGGAAAGCACTGCGCAGACAGAGGTGGAGTCAGGCCCAGCAGGGAGGAAGACAGATAAGCATGGCCCGAGGTCCGAAGCACCCACCAGGACCTAAGGGGTCAAGGACACATCCCAGGCACCTGGCAACAGGGGAAGTGACAGAACTTAACTGGGCAGTAGGAGACGGAGAGAAAAGGATCAAAGGTGGCCCTGAAATTTTCTCTTTGGTGGCATAATTAACAGAAATGGGGATTCAGGAGGAAGAAACAGTGTTTTGTTTTTTGTTGTTTTTTGTTTTGTTTTGTTTTTTGAGACAGGGTCTCGCTTTGTAGTTCAGGCTGGCCCTGAGCTCACTATGTCGCCCAGGCAAGCCTGGAACTCGGCAATCCTCCTGTCTCTGCCTCCCGAGTGCTGGGATGACAGGCGTGAGCCACCACGCCCGGCACTGTGATATGTGCTATTGATTGCTGGTGGGTGTGAATCACCACGCCCAGCATTGTATGTGGTCACAGAGTATTCAGTCATTGAAATCTTCCTGGACAAATAAATCATTACACGTAGCTGTTGTGTTGCAGTGCAAAAGTGTGCGCCAAGGGCTTCACACTGATCCCACAGCCACCTAGGAACTCCATCTGATGGAAAGATGGAAGTCTCTGATACACACCGGTGCTCCTTATTTCCAATAAAGCCAACCACTGCGTTGTTCCTTTTCAAGGTTTCCAGAAGGAATTCCGCTCACTGAGCCCTTTCCTGGTGCAGATGAGTGAAATGATGCTCGAAGCACAGGCAGAGGAGGGTTATCCTCTTTCCTCTTGACCAGAAACTTGCTACATCCAAGGCTTCTATCAGTTTCAGAGTTTTGGGTCAGCACAAAACCTTTTAATAGTCTATGGAAGCCGGGAAGTTCCTAAATGGGGTCCACTCTGCCACTGTTCTGCGGTGGTGGCTAATGAGCAGCACGCTGACATTCTGAAGACATGCATTCCTTGGGCTGGGTTCCTATTCACACTAGGAGCGTAACCCAAGGGCCCAAGGCCCCATCCATCTGGAGGACCCCAGGGGAAGACTTTAATGCTGCATATCTATCATGGGCTAGATGACTGCTGCTCATCTCCTAGAGAGCAATTTCTTCCCACCTTTTTACTCCTAGATGTGTAAGAAGATCCAAGAAAGCAGATACGCCGGTGATCTTGTGTATGTTCAGGCCCATGCCATGGTCCGACTCTGGGCCCCAAATCCTTTCTCCATCGCATGAGTGTCTAGCTTCCTTCTTTGCAGTGCAAAGGGGCACTTGCTGCTTCGTTCTCAGTTTTGAAGCATTAGTTGAAACTACAATATCTGTTTATCTGTGTGTTTAGGTTACTGAATACAAATCTCTGGTGCAAGAGTTTTATCAAAACTTTGTTTCCTAATATCTGCTTCATGCTGAATTAATTTCCAAAGTATACTCACAATTTAGTGCACAAAAATAAACTATAAAGATTTACTGGAGGTTCAAAAGAATGAGGAAGAAATCCAGCATGGCAGAATTTAATACTGATATTTCCCCTCCTTGTAATGCAATGAGACATTTGTTTGCCGAGTCTGTGCTAGGCACTGATAGCTTTGACTGCTTTAAGAGATCTCCAGAAAATGAACGGGAAATTAGCTTGTAACAGTTATTCTTTGGTCTGCTATCAAAGCATTAAAAATATCATTTACTTTGCATTAAGGTTTTGTTCTGAGTTGAACCGTCCATTTTCAGGGGAATCCTCAACACCAGCATTCACCTCTCAAGTAAAAAAATTCCAAAAATATGAATATTCTTTCAAACCAAAGACAGTATACTATTTTGCATCATCCAGATATGCTATCACACAAGATACATCTGGGTTGCTATTTAATCCCTGTTACCATATTTTTGGCTCTTTTCCTATCATTGACTAATATTTTATATAAACTTGGACTCTAAATCTAGACACAGTAAATCAGCTGTAGCATTTGTCTTGCAATCTTTTGCCAAGTTGGCAAATTTGGACACAGAAAGGCTCCACAGCAGAGGCTCCCCGCAGGATCCCACCCTAGATAAATCCCTCACGCTTTCTCCTCTGAAGCGCAGGCTGGCCACGGACGCAGTGTGGGCGGCTGCTACACCTGCCGTGCTCCCTGCACCCCCCCCCACCTCAGGAATCACAAGCTCCTCACCTGTTACCTGACCTGCCCAATCCCCCCTCTCCTGGCAGGCCTAATCCACCGTCAGGAACGCAGCCACCTCAACCAGATGGGGAAAATATGTTCAGATCTCTCACTCTCCCTCACTCTGTCTTTTTCTTCTCAGGTCATGTCCTAGTCCTGAGAGACTTCAGTTTGTTTCCTCTCCCATCAAAGTGAATTCTCAAAAAGAATCAGGACAAGCCGGTGAGTGAGTAATTGAAGAGACAGGCCAGCTCTCTCTTTTCCCTAATGATTTTAACAACCATGAAGCCCCGGGTTGCCTTTAACTGAAGCTCAGACTGTGGCAGACATACCCCAGGTTCTCTGCAAGCAATGTCATTGTCACTCGGAGTCACTATTTTCCCAATCTCGACATCTGGTTCCATCACCCCCTTCCAAACCTCTACCCCAGGAACTTCATCTCTGAGTCTGTAACCAGATTCACCTCTGATTCTCCGCCAGCTACTCTACTTACCCCTCAGTCATGCTCTCCCGACCCCAGAACATTACTTCAGCTTCTCCCAGTAAATTGTAGCCTCCACAATAGCACAACTATTAAGTTTTCTAGAACAGCTTGAAAGAGAAAAGATAAACTAAGTTCTCTAAAGTCCTCCATTACTAAAACAAAAAATCAAAGAAGATAACCCATTGACTTTTGATCAATTCAAATCAAGTCTATATTTTTATTCAGCCTCTAGAATATGACAAAATTAGCCAAAAGATTACTAGGTTTAATGTGTACAGAGTTCATTTTCTACACTGGTAATTTCCAATAGGACAATGTAGAAGTTGAAAGAAACAATATAAAAAGAAGAGATACAATTGCATTCAAAAGAAGGGAAATCTTTCCTCCCACACATAAGTAATGATTCAATGAAATGAGTATTTTCAGCTACAAAATTAAGGAGAAAGAAATAATATTTAAGACTGTGAGAGGATAGAATAAAAGCTTCTTTGGGGGTATAATTCTATCCAACTAATAGCCTTTAAAAGTTTATTTTTTTCACTCAGTAACTTCAACTCTAAGGTAAGATTCTAAATGAGAGGGCCGGAGGGTTAGCTCAGTGGTTCCGGCGCCTGCCTCGCAAGCGCAAGGTCCTGAGTTCCATCCTCCGTAACCACATACAATGCTGGGCGTGGAGACTCACGCCCACCACATACCACAGTGCCGGGCATGGTGGCTCACTCCTGTAATCCCAGCACTTGGGAGGCAGAGACAGAAGGATTGCTGAGTTTGAAGCTTGCCTGGGCTAATAGTGAGCTCAGAGCCAGCCTGAACTACAAAGCGAGACCCTGTCTCAAAAAAAAGATTCTAAATGAGAAAAGTAAAAACTAAGGTTTTAAAATGCTTATAGCAGCAACACTTTTAATAGTATAAATAAGAGTTCGATTTGGTACACTTATAACCTACTGCTTTCATGGGAAAAAAGAAGTCAGGAGTCACTTACAAAACAAATTCATAAAAATTTATCAAAAAGAAGATTTTTTAAAGAGAAAAATCAAATGTAGCAAGAGAAAACCCAGTGCACTAGCCTAGCACATTTTCTGACAACTCAGGAGAAGAAAGAGTTTAAGAAATGAAAAAATTCTCATCACATTCAAACAAATAAACAAAAACTTGTTCTTTAGGAAAGACGAAAGTGTTTCTGTTTGGGGGATTTGTTGCTGTTGTTGTTGTTGATACTGTTTTTGCAGTACTAGGATTGAACACAAGGCCCCAGATACACTAGGCAGAACTGAACTACATCCCTGGGCCCCTTTAAAACTTTAAAACACTCATGCATAAATTGCAACTACCGGGCTTCCTGGCCATAGTCTTGGGTTAGCGTGCTTGTTATCAACCCACTTCCCAGCCCCTGTCCCGGACATTCTGATTTCAGCAAGCTGTCAGAACCTCACCATGACCCTCGCCAAGTGAGCAGGCAACTTGAGAAACACAGTGAGAGGTGATGGATCTGGCTCCAAAGACATCTGCTCCTCCTGCTGGTTACACCCTGGTCCTGTGACCTCCCTCAACCTGAAGCCTGCAGCACCCTCAAACCTGCACTGTCTCAGAGCACAGCCTGTCCTGACCGGCATTTGCAAGAGAGCGCTGGCAAAAGATAAGCAATGTTACATTTGTTACTTGACAGTGATAATTCGTAATCCCCTTCCTTCCTCCATAGCGCTAATGTCTCTGTGTTACCAGAAGAATTCACTAGAGGCTCCACATGCGATACATCATACACACAGTTTGATACAAACACATCTGGGCTAATGTGCACATCTTCTTATCACTAGAGATACGTTGGCTGCTGTAAGTCAGGAGACTTCATCTAATATTTCTGAAAAGAGGGAAAAGTAAATCCGCCTTAGAAAAAGAGCTGCTGCATACAACAGGGCATACATTTTCTCCAACAGACTCTCCCGCTGGAGTGACTGTCCTTCTAAAATCATTTTGACCACCAGTTCCAAGAATATTCAGCTACAGAAAAGACAAACCTTTTCCAAGAGATTCCAGATTTTCCCCCACAAAGCCTGATTTCTTCCCTGGTTCAAGACATTGCCTCACAGGGAAATTGAAGATGAAATGGTGGCAAAAACAGGGAAATGTTTTACCTGAGAACAGTTACATGTGTTCCAGAACAAAGTGAGAAAGGTCAAGCCTAAGTCAAGAGAATGGCTCAGCTTTCTCAGAGACAGAGAACATTTCTCAGCTAAAAAAAACGTATCAAGAGCAGAAGAGGAAAGTAATCTGAGACAGAGCTTGACAGTATTCTCTTGTCTTGGCCAAAAGTTCATTTGGACTGTTAAAATTTACAGAAGATCAAACTGTGTGTGAAACCTAAAGGTGAAGTATGAGTTTATAAATAAATAAAAAGACCCTTAATCATAGCTCAGAAGTGGTAACTCCCCAAACATGGGTGTACGCTGAAATTTAGGGTAGAGTGGAAGCTATGGATTCCAAACATGTTCAACCCGAGCAGCGAGACCTGCTATGTGCATTCCAAGTCGGTCTAACCACTCAAACCCTGGCTGTCTAGAGAAAATTAAGGATTAGTTATCATTTCAGTTCTATGAAAGAAGATCTATATTTCTTTTTTAGATGCAAAATTCTCTCGAGGATGATCCTTGCCAAAAAATAATCTCTCAAAATTCTTGCAACCCACTCTGTTATGATTTCATCTCATGAAATAAAACACCTTCACATTAAACCTCATAAAACTAAATATTGTTGGATCTCTTCCAGATTCAGAGAATAACCAGCTCTGTTGGTGATGTTCAGAAAAGCAAAGTAGCCTCTCTCATCAGGCTGGCTTCCACTACAGGGTCCATTTTGCAGGGAGCAGATTTTCTTTTCTTCTGCAAAATATTTACATGTAACTATTCATGCGCATAATACATCTTGCAAGTGCTTTGCAAATGAAAGAACACATTTTAGCATCATGGCATTAATTCCTCTGAAAATGATCTTTTCAACTGAAATATGTACAAATTCATTTGAATTTCCTAGTCTATTGAAGTTTGCTCTGCCTATAGGTGGTCAAAAGTATAAATGAAAGAGCAAAGTGTTCCTCTAGCTAAAGAAACGTTCACTTCAGTTCCTATTATAGTCTTCTTGATTCAAGCACCAGAATTAACACCTTGCTAGCTAAAGTTGCATTATCTCAGGGTCCCATAGTGCATGTAATCACACAAAGCCAACTCTGTACCTGCGCTCATCACTTGCTGTACACTTTCTGACTGCTGTAACTTCGGGTCACGGGGTCTTGCCTTGAGACAGATATGGCCAAGAAGTCAGTCCATGTCAGTAATGAAGACATTGATGCCTCGTGCGTTCATGTTGTGATTATCAGAATTGCTCTGCTTCACCCACATGTATTTGGAGTCTTTCCATTGATGCTAAAGGCAGGTCATGCATCCAGGCTTTATCTGTATCAGACCCATTAAAAATACTCTGTAGATGGGCCGGAGATTTAGCTCAATGGTTCCGGCACCTGGCTCACAAGTGCAAGGTCCTGACTTTGATCCCCAGTAACCACATACAATGCTGGGCGTGGAGACTCACGCCCACCAGCAATCAATGCCACATACCACAGTGCCGGGCGTGGTGGCTCACGCCTGTCATCCCAGCACTCAGGAGGCAGAGGCAGGAGGATTGCTGAGTTCCAGGCTTGCCTGGGCTACGTAGTGAGCTCAGGGCCAGCCTGAACTACAAAGTGAGACCCTGTCTCAAAAAAGCAAATACTCTGTAGGAATTCTACATATTTTTACATGTTCCCTTTGATGCCATCTCTTTTACGTCAGCTGTATAAAGACAGAGGGCAGACTATTTATCAGTATCATCATAGAATAAGTTCCTATATATCCCAGGCAATATGACTTGAAAAAGAGACCAATTTCCTAGTTTACGGAGACTGTAGTTTGGCTCCCATGTGATGGAACTCCCATTTTATCCAACACATGACTGTCCACTGCCTGTGTTGGACTAGCAGGGTGAACAGAGGCAGTAATATCATCCACTCTGTGAAGAATCAGTTCTCACCTTTACTGAATCTTGTAAACATTAGTAGAGATCTGACATTCCCCTTCTCCTTCTCTGTGTGCATGTAATTTCAAGGCTCAGCCCATCATCTTTTCTGAATGAACAGTGTAGGCTGGTTTGTCAGTGACATTGAGCTGCAGCTAGAAATTTCATTGCTCTTTGCAGTGAAGACCTTGACTGGTCTCCTCAAACACTGGAGCTCCTGTGGTACTCATCTTTCTACTTGATTTCAGGACTCCATTAACAATTTACTCACAATAGGCTCTCATTTCCACTACTACTAGGTTAGTGGGGGCGCAGTTGTTATCCTTCTGTGTCTGTTAGTAAAGAAACATAAGACTGAGGAATCTCTGTGGCTCTTTGTGCCTGGAAGACTCAGGAAGCCACCAACACTTATGAACCATTGGCCTTGTGTCCGGTTGCTGAGCATCAATACTGTGGGTTAACACTGAAAAAGTGTTTCATTCTGCACAATGTCAAGTTTTCTCCCCGTTGGGTGTTGCAGAACTTTCAGGGTTTTGTGTTTTGTTTTGTTTTGTGTAGCACTTTGTGAATTCTAAACAAAATTTTGTCATTCTTTTTTATTAGTACAGGTTTGCCACACATTGATTATACTCATTTGTGGAGTCGATACACCCATATAACACACGTTAATTCTTTCTGCCCTACTCCTCCTGCCCCTTCCTGCTCCTTCCAACTCTTGGTCCCCTTCCATTTGCAGAAGTTCCTATTTCCATGTTTTTCCTTCAATTATTTTCTTTAATCCTCTTTCCCTCCCCTCCTCTCCCTCTGGCCTATTCTCCATTTCTCACTCAAAAAGATCTCTACTTCCTATTATCTATTTTTTTTGCCCTTTATTTGCATTCATGGTTTTTCATATAAGAACAATCATGCAATATTTAAGCTTGTGTGTGTCTGATTTATTCACTTAATATTATGGTCTCGAGGTGCATCCATTTACTCATGAATGCCTCAATTTAATCTTCTTTATGACCGATACAGTAGAATATTGACATCCCCTACTATTATTGTGCTGATGTTTATTGATCTTTTCTGTCTAGGACATTTTATCAAGTTGGGTACATTATCGTTTGATTCATATATATGTCTAATTGTTATCTCTTCCTGTTGAATAATTCCCTTAACCAATATGCAGTGTACTTTCCTCTTCTGATAGTTTTTGGCTTGAAATTCACTATGTCTGAACATGGGCTATCTATTCTTGATGGTTTTCAGGTTCCCATTGCATAGAATATTGTTTTCCCTCCTTTGGTTTTTAGTTCACACATTTTTGGGGGGTAAAATATGTTTTGTATATTCAGAATAACTTCACGTTTGTTTCTAAATCCATTCTACTAATCTGTGCCTTTTGATTGGTGGAGACCATTCATATTGGTACTTACAGTTGATAGGTATGGCCTCATTCTTTTCATTGTCTACTGCTGATTACCTTTATTTCCCTCTTGCTTAATTGCATGCTCTTCCTTATACAGTCCTTCTCATACCTTTTGGCATGCTTGGCTTTATTGTCTTTTTCTAGGATATCCTTAAAAATTATTTGGAGCACTGCTTTGGTAGTCATGAATTTCTTGAGGTGCTCCTTATCATGGATATATTTTATTACTCTATTAAATTTTAAAAGATATTATTTCTTTGAGGGGAAAGAAAAAATATGATCATTAAAAAAAAGAAAGCAAGCGCCGGGTGTGGTGGCTCACGCCTGTAATCCCGGCACTCGGGAGGCAGAGACAGGAGGATTGCTGAGTTCCAGGCTTGCCTGGGCTACATAGTGAGCTCAGGGCCAGCCTGAACTACAAAGCGAGACCCTGTCTCAAAAACAAAACAAAAAAGCAAGCAAGCACCAGATGTGGTGGTTCACGCCTGTAATCCCAGCACTCGGGGGGCAGAGACAGGAGGATTGCTGAGTTCAAGGCTTGCCTGGGCTACATGGTGAGCTCAGGGCCAGCCTGAACTACAAAGCGAGACCCTGTCTCAAGAAAGGAAGGAAGGAAGGAAGGAAGGAAGGAAGGAAGGAAGGAAGGAAGGAAGGAAGGAAGGAAGGAAGGAAGGAAGGAAGGAAGCATATGTTTGGGGGGGGTTAAGTGGTAGGGAATCAGGTAAAAATGAGAATTAACTCACGCCATATCCTGGTACAGATTCCCA